>CABHPQ010173388.1:8821-33120 GCA_902168405.1 Peromyscus aztecus
CTTAAGAAGCCACTAAGGAAACGCAATGCAGTCACTGAATACCGACTGAGATCTTACCTAGTAAGTAAAGATTTTGCTTGGCTTGTTTTTGTTATGGCCTCTGCCCTTGCTGCTGTTGGTATTGTTTGGTTTGGTTTGGGGTTTTGTTTGTTTGTTTGTTTGAGATGAGGTTTCAGCTTTACTGTGTAGTTAAGGGTGACCTTGAACTCCTGATCCTTCTGCCTGGGACTTCCAAGCGCTGAGATTATAGAGGTATGTCACCACGCCTGTCTCCTTTGCTTTGTTTTCAACTCAGAAGTACATAAATCAGTGCAGAGGACAAAAGAGGCATGGATATATTAATAACTGTTATAGGATGGAATTATGGGATTTTTTTAAAGTTTACTTTGATCCTTTGTGCTTTACTGCATTGGGGGTTTTGTTTTAAAATCTGGACATGATGCATGCCTGTACCCCAGAACTCCAGAAGCACAGTCAGGAAGACCGTGTCTTTGAGGACCACCTAGGATTCATGCAAAGTTCAAGGGTATCAGGAATTAGCTAGCCTAAGTATACATAGCCATCAAGGAAAATAGCCAATTTTACTTTGTTTCCTAACTGTGCAAAATGTATCCATCAATCAGTCTCAAAAATTCTACTTAAGTCTTCATTAGTTACAGCTGGGAAGATGGCTTGGGGGTCAAGCACTTGCTGTACAGGCAATGAAGACCTGAGTTTTGATCCCCAACTCATATAAAAATCCAGTCAGAGGCACGTACCTGAAACCCAGTGCTGAGGAGAGCAGAGATCCTGGGGGCCGGCCAGCCATCCAGTCTAACTAAATCAACAAGCTCTACAGTGGTAGTTTGAATGTAACTGGCCCCCATAATCTCAAAGGGAGTAGGACTGTTAGGAAGTATAGCTTTGTTGGAGTGGGTATGGTCTTGTTGGAGAAAGTGTGTCACTGTGGGGCCAGGCTTTGAGGTTTTCTATGCTCAGGATACCGCCCAGTGTCTCAGTCAACTTCCTGTTGCCTGCAGGATGTAGGACTCTCAGTTACTCCTTCAGCACCACATCTGCCTGCACGCCACCATGTTCCCTGCCATGATGATAATGGACTGAACCTCTGAAGCTGTAAGTGAGGCCCCTCAATTAAATGTTTTTCTTATAAGAGTTGCCATGGTCATGGTGTCTCTTCACAGCAACAGAAACCCAAACTAAGACATCCAGATTTAGTAAGAGATCCTGCCTCAAAAAAAAAAAAAAAAGCCGGGCGGTGGTGGCACACGCCTTTAATCCCAGCACTCGGGAGGCAGAGGCAGGTGGATCTCTGTGAGTTCGAGGCCAGCCTGGTCTACCAAGTAAGTTCCAGGAAAGGCGCAAAGCTACACAGAGAAACCCTGTCTCGAAAAACCAAAAAAAAAAAAAAAGATGGAGAGCAATAGAGGAAGACACAGGATCTGGAAGGCTGTAGAGATTTCACCCATGACCAGAGATAACACAGTCTAGGCAGGAACTCAGCTTGAACACACCTGGTCTAGAGAACATACAATTGAGTTTTGAGTTCCTGTCAGCCACTCTGAAGTTCTCACACAGCCTGGAGTCTCTGGCAATCAGATGTTTACCATAATGACTTCCAGTTCCCTCCTCCCATGTCTCTTCTTCCTTGATGAGTCTGTGGGTCTTTTCTACCTCTCTGTCCTCTTCCATAGACTCTGTGTCTGTCTTCTTTGGGAGCATATGCTAGACTTGGCCATTCATGTTCTTCGGATGGAGCAGTCTGCACAGCTTACGAACCTCTCTCCAGCTCATATTGTTATGGTGTCCACAATCTGAGAGAGGTAGGAAGGAGAGCCAAGGAAAAGAAACACCTCCATATATGTGTGTGTGTGTGTGTGTGTGTGTTTACATATTATATATATGTTTACATATTATAATATTTATGTTTAAATATAATTGAAAGAAGAAATGATATTATAAAACTGTGTCTTCGTTAGAAAAAGTTGGAGTTCTGTTCTAGTTTCGTGTCTGTTGCTGTGATAAAATACTCTGGCAAAAAGCAACTAAGAGAACAGGTTCATTTTACCGCATTACTGCAGGGGCGTCACAGAGGCAGAAGCTAGCAGGAAGTCACATCACACCCACAGTCAAGAACAGAGAAATACGTGCAAACTCACTTGTTTGCCTGTTTGTGCTCAGCTCCGTTCCTCCACGCTTACATAGTTCAGAACCCCCGTCTGGGGAATGGCGCCACCCCAGCGGGCTGAGTCTTCCCACATCAATTCCCAGATGATTCTGGGTTGCGTCCCCTTGACACGTAAAGCTAACCATCACAGGCGCTGGGAATTGAAATCTCCAAATGGCAATGGCTTAAACCACACGGAAGCAGATTTTCCTTTTTATATCAATTCCAAGGTGGAGATTTACTTCAGGCCTGGAACAGCGACACAATCCCATGAAATCCCCAGGGATCCAGTTCTTGTAAGCCTGCTGTCCCTATGTAGAACATGGCCTTAGCTCAGGAAGTCTCACACGTATAAAAGCTTAGCTGAAAGGTATAACAGAAAGCTCCAGGCCACGCAGAGGCACCAGCAGAGCCAGAGAGGAGAAGAGATGCTGAAGAACAGCCAAGTTCCTAACAACAGCCCTACATCGAATGCCTCATTACCCTTCCAATGCTCCACCTCATGGCAGCTTCATTTCATTACGGTGGAAGGACAGAGTACATTAGCCCCCCTCTTACCTTTGGGGAGTATGTTCTAAGACCACCCTCCAATGGATGCCCGAGGCCTCAGATAGTCTAGACTCTATACTATATATAGATACAGTTCTACATAGTTATGTTCTTCTCTGTACATTCAGGGCCATGATGAGATTTAATTTACAGAGTAGACACACTAAGAGAGTAACAACAGTAACCACTGGTAAAACAGGAAAAAAAAATACAATCATATACTAGGATAAAAATGATTTAAAACTTACAAGTTGTTTATCTCTGGAATTTTCCATTTAGTACTTTTGGAACTCTGTTTGGCTATCTGTTTACTGAAACCTTGGAAAGTGAAATCTGGGTAAAAGGGTAGTGGGGGTGGGGGACTGTGACATAAGATAGAAAACACCCAGGTGGTACCTACTGGTGGGTGATAGACAGGCGCAGGGCAGAGAGGTTACCTCAGGGTGGGCTGTCAGGTCAGTTGAGGAGACAGTGGGCAGAGACTTCCTCTTGGTTTATTTCCTGCAAGAGTGCCGTTTTCCTGTACTTTCTTTGCTTATTTTATTAGGTTTATCAAAGCCCTTCTCTTTGCATCTAGCATAGTGTCCTGTGCAAAGCAGACATTTGGTACCTTAGTCCAGGCCGTAGAGTGACCGGTAGACGTCTGGCTTTTTGTTTGCCTGTTCGTGCATCAGGTAGTGTCTTCTGCATATAGAAACTTTGCTTTCCACTTCCTTTTCTCTCCCTCCCCGAGCTGGGCTTCATCATGCAACCTGATTTGGCCATTTTCTAGTTCCCCCCAAGCAACCTCCGTGAGGCTATGTTAGCCTCTGATCCTCCCAGCCTCGTGGGCCGTGTGATAAGCACCACGGTGCAGCCCAGTCCCCCCTGGTCTGGCATTTTCCTTCCTGTCTGTTCATAGACTGGTCCCCGTTGAGACTTTCTAGGGTGCTTAGTGTAGCCGTTTAGATCTTGGCTGCATTCCACAGGACAGAGTCCTTGCTCAGACAACCTTGAATAAATACTTACCTTACCCCTGCTGAATCCAACCCCAGGCAGTTAGTGGGTGGCCCATCTGCACAGTTCACCCATTCAGCAAACAGAAACTAGACCAGACCTGCTGCTAATCCTCAAACCTTTGAAATCTGTTAACTCTGGAATTCATTGACTACATTTGCACAATAGAGGCTTTGTGAAGGGGCTAGTTTGGGGGGCATGAGCAACTCCAGGCAAACCGGTGAGGTACAGCAAAAGCAGTGAGGGCAGACGTGTGGGCCTCTCTACCACAGGCTCGTCACAGAACTTTTCATCAGGAATGAACAGTGCCATGCTTTCCCCTTTTACTGTGCAAGGGTTCCAGCTTGCAAATGAGAAAATTAGCACAGAAGATCATTTACAGAGTAGTCACCAGGCTGGACCAAAGATCCAGACCCAAAACTCCTGACTGTGACAGGAGGTGACCCACGGGCCTCTTGCACCAGAACGTTCCTATCTTATCGAACATTGCAATGTAGTCAGAAACTTATGCACATCACAGAGCTGAGCCTATCTGTGAGTCTTGCTACACACCATCAAAAGTTCTCTATCTTGTGCTAATTGCACATGCTTAAAAGCCATTTGGGACAAACACGTCTTTGGTGAGAGTCAGCTTTGCTCCCTATTGACTCTGTTACTGATAGGGAGCAACTTCAGCACTGTACAGTAGTGAGCTAGGTAGATGGGTTCCAAATGCACCTCTTTCTGACCTTACGCCACCTGTAAATGGAAGTAAGGACGCTGTTGGCTCTCATTCATGGAGACTGAGGAAGGATTAAATGAGATTGTTCGTTGTATATGGGAGAGAGGACTAGAGAAAGGTGATCACCATCTACCAAGTAACGGACAGAAGTTCTGGGGCCTGTGAGATTGCTCGACAGGTTAACGGTGCTGGATTCCCGGGACCCGCACAGTGGAAGGGGAAGAACTGACTACTACACGTCGTCTTCTGACCTCCACGTACATGTTGCGGTGTGTGCAGGTGTGTGCACGCACACACACCTACTAAACAAATAAGTGCAAATTTAAAAAGCAAAGAACTGGCATGGGATTGCAAAACAGGGTAACTACAGAAAAGAAGCAAATCCTGCATAAGGGAAATAGAAGGCAGGCGTTTGAATGTTATCACTGTAAAGAAATGAGGCGGAGGAGATACATGTTTTACTTACCTTGCCCCCCAATTATTTTTTATTTTTATTATTAAGAGATTTTCTATTCATTTTACATACCAACCACAGATTCCCCTGTCCTCTCTCCTCCTGCCTCCCAGCCTTCCCTCCAACCCAACCCCCATTCCCACCTCCTCCAAGGCAAGGTCTCCCATGGGGAGTCAGTGGAGCCTGGTACATTCAGCTGAGGCAGGTCCAAGCCCCTCCCCCTGCACCAAGGCTGCGCAAAGTGTCCCACCATAGGCACTGGGCTCCAAAAAGCCAGCTCATGCACCAGGGACAGATCCTGATCCCCCTGCCTGGGGGCCCCCTAAACAGTTCAAGCTAAACAACTGTCTCGCCTATCCAGAGGGCCTCATCCAGTACCGTGGGGGCTCCTCAGCTATTGGTCCACAGTTCATGCATTTCTAGTAGTTTGCGTTGCCCCCAAATTTTACAGCAACTATTTTATTATTGTCAAATCAAACACGTTTTTGTGCTTCCTGGTGGTGACGACATTTCTTGTACATGCAGTGTTGACAGAGTGTGGATGAACCAAGGAAGACTGTAGGAAGTAGAGTCAGTGGTCACAAGGGAGGATGGGAATGTCTCTCCACACTGCCACACAAGCTGTTTACTCTTCCAGCTGCACTGAGGTACTGAGCTTTTGAAGCCAGGGGGCTGGAAGGTAGCACCTGGCTGCATTAGATGACTCTGGCTTTCTCTAAGTGTAAGGGAGCAGACAAAGGCTGCAGGTGTACCTCAGGAGTAGAATGCTTTCCTCCAAAGCATGAGATCCTGAGTTGAAGCATGCACATGCACACACGCAAACACACAAATGCACAAACCACACCACATGCACACACACACACACACACACACACAGCACGTACAGAGCATACAACACAGATGCACGTATACACATACCCACAGCACACAACACATAGACGTACACATAAACACATATATACACCACACACACACACACACACAGCACACACAGCATACAATACATAGACATGCATATATACAACACATACACCCACAGAGCACACAACACATAGATATGCATACACACACACACACACACACACACACACACACACACACACGAGGGAGTGGTATAAACACAGGTCTTGATTACATTGAGTAGAGGGAGTAACAGTTCTCACCAACACTTAAGAACTTCCTCTATTTTGTAAAAAAAAAAAAACAAAAACCCTCAGGTTCCTCTGACCCTCTCCTAACTTTCAGAAGGCGCCATTGCCTGCTAAAGGAGAAGGCTTTGCCCCAAAAAGACACATGAAAAGCAGGGAGGGATGAGGCAGGCTTTTTATGGTCCACTGGGACAGATGGCAGATATGTACAAAATATGTTCTCAAGGCCTATTTTTTTTTCTTCATTTTGACTTGTTGTGACAAGTGAAGTTTTTAGGCAAATAAATATATTGGATCATAATTTACCCTTAGTATTGGGATAATTAAAGCAGTGTATTTCTCTATCCCTTTTATGTAAGAAGCATCTCTCTGTGACATGAGTTTTACTTTGCCTCTGGGCTTCTTTTTAAAATTGAGACATAATGTTTGTACATCATATAATAATGCACTCCCTGTACACAGTGTGTAACAATCAAATGAGCTATAATAAGCCCTAACAACCTGTGTACAGGGGCGCAGTAAAGAAGCCACCAAAATGGCTCCATGGTGGGGGGGGGCAGTGTGGATCAGAGAGAACATGCAGAACATCTAGAAGAGTCCAGAGCAGAGAGAAAAAGGAAGCAGACTGGACATGGCCAGGGCTAGGGAGGTGGAGAGTGGGAAAACCATTCAGGTTATAGGGAAGATGAGTAGCTTCGGGGAGAGAAGCCTGTGAACTAGATCAAGGGCCAGGATGCTAGCATGAGGGCTTTGAAAAATATACCAGGTATTTGTGAACAGGGACTGTAGGAGCCTGGAGACCAGAGTGGGCTTTTATATGCAACCATGGGTTTTTATATAGAGAAACATGTTCCTTCTGCCAGAGGCAAGGAAAATGACTCCTTTTGGCAGAAGGGAACCCATTTCATAAGTTTCTGAGCAATGCTGGCTTTTTATCTAGCTGCCAGAAATCTTTCTATAGTCCAGCTAGACTCAGTTTTGAATCAAGTCAGTGGGCCTGCCCTTCAGGGGGGAATAGGGTAGGTACCCTTTGGAGCTGATACCACCAAAGTGCATCTGGGTTTCATGGTGAGGCACATGGAGAAGTACAAATATTGGTGTATCTCCAATGCAAATTGCTTCTACTAAAGATAAAATCAGTGTTGGCTCCATAGCAGTTCATGAAGCAGGGGAATTATTTTATTTTTCTCCCACTGTGTATCACACAGCGTCTTTTAGTGTGGTTCACCTGGGTATCACTAGCCTGAGGCAGGTTCTGGCTGACCAAAACCTCTGGCCCTGTAGGCTTTTATAGGTTTCAGGTACACTTGGGGCTTGTCTACCATAACAGCCCTTCTGACCCAAGAACCAGCCCCAGCTCTGAACAATCCTATACTCAGCTCCACTCCCTCACTGGCCTCCAAACTGTACTGTGGGTTGCCAGTGTAAAATAATAATCCCAGGCAGGCGTGATAGCACACGAATCACATCACTCAGGAGGCAGAGGCCAGCAGATCTCTGTGAGTTCGGGGCCAGCCTACTAGTCTTCAGGCCAGCAAGGACTTCATAGTAAGGACCTATCTCAAAAAACAAAATAAAACAAAACAAAACAAATATATTAATACCCTTTGAAAATACACACTTTATTTTTACTGTATGTGTATATATGGTGTGTGTGTGTGTGTACACATATGTGCAGGTGTGTATGGAGACCAGAGTTTTACATCAAGTGTCCTCCTCAGCCACTCTCCACTTTAATTTTTTTGAATTAGGATCTCTCACTGAGCTTGCTGATGATGCTAGGTTTGCTGGTTACCAATTGAGCCATCTCCTCCAAACCATGAAAATACACATTTAATTATTTTATCAAAGGGTCTAGTGCTCAAATTTAAAATCCCTAGTAGGGATGACATTTTAGTGGAACAGGATATTTCAGAATTCTAGCCATGCTGATCTGGCTGAGCCAACTGATTGCCTATGGAAATTGCAAATAATCTGATAGAAACATCACCTCACTGCCAGCTCTCAAGAAAGATGATCTTTTTACATCTTGGACCATACCCTTCGGGGATGGTGTGACACATGTCACAAATGGCTGAAATTCAGCCAGGGAAGCACAGAGTCAGTGACGGATGGAGAAAAAGGATGTGAAATCCAAGAGCAAGTATCAAGACGAGGCTGTATGGAAATATAGTTATATATTATATATAGTTTATGTAGCATATGCCATAAAGAATTTAGTTAGTGGCAGGTTTCAGACAGCAAAGGTCAGGAGCAAGAAGGAAATAAAAAGATTGTTCACAACAGTTTATCTATGGGGTGATCAGCGTAGTTGACCCGATTGCCCCTTTGGCTTTTCTGATTTACACCAGAAAGCAATAGATGCTCAGGTGTAATCTAATTAGTGTTTAGCCTTTGGAAAAAAATCTATGCTTTTTTGGGGGGAAGGGAGTTCTTATTTTAAATTTAGATTTGGAAAGCTCCTTTAGGTTCTTTTTTAGAGTGCCAGTTTTCTTATTTATTTATTTATTTATTTACTTACTTACTCACTTGCTTTTTAGACAAGATCCCATTCTGAAGTTCAGAGTGGCCTAGAATTTGTACTGCCTCCTGCTGAGTCTTCCAAGCGCTGGCTGTACAGGCATGAGCCACCATACTCAGTCAGTTTGTTTCTCACAGAACTGTATTATGAGATGTTAAATACAGAATTCAAATCCCCAGCACCCACACAGTGCCAGGTAGATGCAGTGGTTCACCCATCTTCACGGTACTTGGGAGGCAGAGACTGGGGATCCTGGTTAGCCAGGTTAGTTGAATTGATGGGCTCTGGATTGTTGTGGATGATTGGTTAATAAATAAAATGCTGATTGGCCAGTAGCCAGGCAGGAAGTATAGGCAGGACAAAGAGAAAAGAGAATTCTGGGTAGTGAAAGGCTAAGGTAGAGAGAGATGCTGCCAGCCGCCACTATGAGGAGCAGGATGTAAAGTACCGGTAAGCCACGAGCCACGTGGCAAGATATAGATGAATAAAAATGGGTTAATTTAAGATAGAAGAACTAGATAACAAAAAGCCTGCACTGCCATACAGTTTATAAGTAATATAAGCGTCTGAGTGATTATTTTATAAGCAGGCTGCGGAACTGCAGGGACTTGGCGGAACCCGGAGAGAAACTCTCTAGCTACAAATGGTGCCCAACGGCTGGAGTTTCCACCTTAAACCAGCTACACTGGATTCAAATGAGAGACCCTGGCTCAATATATGAGATGGAGATCAGTCAGTGATGACACAGACACTAACCTCTAGCCTCTGCATGCACATGCTCAGGAATTCATGTACATATGTCCAAACATCTGCATATATGTGCACCACGGTGCACGCGTGTGCGTGCGCACGCACACACACACACACATACATACACACACCAAAAACAAGAAAAATTTATTTCATTTGTAAGTTACTTGCAGGTATATACTGCTAGTAAATAACATTTGTAAAAAGCAAAGAAAATTCTTCTTCACCTTCCAACAACTGTTACTGTTTTGGTCTTGCAGTAGGCATGGCCTTTTGGTGAGGGTCTAACTTACTTGTGTTCAGGTAAGACCATACTTTTGTATGAGTTTTATGGGGGAAAGTTAATAGGAGCCCATGCTGTATTTCTCTCTGTCTGGTGCCATATTTAGTACTCTGCTAGGTACAGAAGATGTGCTGGTAAGCCAGACAAGTCAACAGGAAGAAGGAAGATTTCACAACTTGGAAAGACAACACAGTGAGTCAGGCCTTTCTGCTCCATTCCCAGCCGGCTCCACATGGTTAACTGGATAATTTGAACGAGTCATACCACACACTCAGCTGCTGCTCTCTGCATCAGTGTGTATCAAAAGGAAACAAACCTGGTGACTTAATTGGATCTAACATAAAGATTAATGAGTGAGTGAGAAATAACCGGAAATACAACCTTATTTACATTACAAACTAAAAATGTAAGAAATGTTTACCTTACAAATAAGTATTTTTAACCTGGGTTAGTTGCATTCCTAGAAAATTCTATACTATTTATTATTATAACTATTAATTAATTTTATCCTTATCAGAATTATAAAGTAAAATAAAATTTTTGACATATGCCCCAATTCCAAAATTTCAATTTTTTTTTATATTTAGGAAAAACTTCCTCAACAATCTCTTTTATTTAATTGGGAATTTGTGGACTAATTGCCACTATTTTAATTTAATTAAATTGCATAGTTCCAGGCTGGGGAGATGGCTTGGAAGTGAAGAGCATAAACTGCTCTTGCAGATGTCCTGAGCTCCCCAGGACCCACATCTGATGGCTCATAACCCCCTGTAACTCAAGCTCCTTGGGATAGGATGCTTCTGGCTTCCCCCAGCACTGCACTCATGTGCACACGCCCACACAGACGTGATTTAGAATAACAAAAGTGAATCTTTTTAAGGAAAACTTTGTAGTTCCTATTTTTAGTATTCCATGTTACTTATTCTTTTTTCCTTTCAGGGGCTTCTGTTAATTCCACTCCCATATTTTAAAGTTATTAGCATACAGAGTCTTGGGTATCATCACATCATTTTCAAGTGTGTTTTGTTTTAGGTGCTGCTTCGCCCCTCCCCCATCTCACTGCCCCCACCCCCATCCTCTCCTCATCTTTTTCCTGCTTTCAGGCCATTTGTGTCCTTTTGCCTCCCCCCGCCCCGCCCCCCGCCCCGCCCCCCACCGCCTCTTCCTCAGCATCTCTCTTCTTATTTTATTTTGTAATTTATTTTATAGGGATGGGTGTTTTGCCCACATGTATGTTTTAGGTATCAGGTGCATACCTGGTTCCCCCATGAAGCTAAAAGAGAGGACCATAATCTTTGGGACCGGAGTTCCAGACAGTTGAACCCGCATGTGGATGCTGGGGGAAAAAACCCAGGTCATCTGGAGGAGCAGCTGGTTCTCTTAACTGCTGAGCCATCTCTCCTCGCTCTTCCGCATTGCTCTTCACCGTCCTTTGGTCTCGATCTTCAGGCTCCACCCACATAAATATACATGGGAGAACATGAGGATTTTGTCTTTCAGATGTTGTGATTTCCTTTTTCTTGCAGATAGTACAACTCCATTCATATATGTAAGACATTTTTATTACCCATTCACCTGTTGATGAGCATCCAAACTAGGGACATTCCCTAGCCATTATGAGTATAACAGCAATGGATGTGCAAGTTTCTCTGTGGTAGAATATGGAACCACTGGGTATATATATGCCCAGGAGAGGTATAGGTGGGTCAAAGGGCAGCTCACTTTCTTCGTTTGTTTGTTTGGGGTTTTTTGTTGTTGTTTCGTTTTTCTTAAGAAGCCTTCACAATGGGTAGTGGTGGCTCACACCCTTAATCCCAGCACTCAGGAGGCAGAGGCAGGTGAATTTCTGTGAGTTCGAGGCTCGCCTGGTCTACAGAGTAAGTTCCAGGACAGCTAGGGCTACACAGTGAAACACTGTCTGGGCACGCGCTAGGCTGGGGGAGGGGGGGATGGACGACGGTCGGACAGACAAAGAATCCTTCATACAGGGGCTGGAGAAATGGCTCAGTGGTTAAGAGCACGGGCTGCTTTTCTAGAGGACCCAGGTTCAATTCCCAGCACCCACATGGCAGCTCACAACTGTCTGTAACTCCAGTTCCAGGGGTTCTGACACCCTCACACAGACATACATGTAGGCAAAACACCAATACACATAAAATAACAATAAATTTAAAAAAATTTTAAAAAGAATTCATGCTGATTTCCATAGTTCCCATTTCTGTAACAGATACACCACCCCTTGAGAAATGTGGGTTGGAAATTAGCTCCATACCCCATTACCCCTGTAGTAGTGAATACTCCTGTGGGTGCTAATTCTGTCTCCTCTAAATGCTTCATTCCAGCCCTCCTACACACACAGATGTAAGGCCGAGTAAGTCCATTTCTCTTTTTCATATATGAGCACTCAGCCCATCCAGAACAGGTACATGAGCTCATCTCCCTCTTCCCTGCCTCCTTCATCAGATTGATGTAGACTCACAACCACTAACCACAGCAGACTAAAGGCCCAACCTGATTTATGACGCGAGGCCGGGCTTACAAGAAAGACCACTGCTGTTTATTGATCTGCCTTGCCGTGTTATGGCTGATTTCAACGAAATGAGACAAGAAAAGCTTTAATTAGAAGTGCCCGCGATTTAGAAGACACAGTGTTGTCATTAGCAGTTGCTGTAAATTAAATACTGTATGTGTAAGTAAGATGTTCTTCACCTCAGGTGATACTGTGGCCGTGTTCCTGAGCAACATTTAAGATACAAAAGAAATCTTTGCAAGGGAAACAATTATTTTTGAAACCTGTCTTGAGTCCTTTTGTAAAACATAAGGCCCTTAGCAACAAGCTACTGATTCATTCTGTGTAATCGGCATTGATTTTAGCTCAGACGTGAAAGTACACTGAGATTTTAGGTTTTGGGTTATTGAACTAATAAATGTTCATTGAGTGGTAAATGCCAGATACTGCACTGTATGCTGGAGGAACAGAAGTGAGCAAAAGAGACAAGATGCTGTCTTAATGACGTGCGCAGCCTTGCAGGAGAGACCCACAAGCAGAGGCGGTGGATGTAGGAGAAAATAAGCAAGATGGTGGGTGATATGGCGCTTCACGAGGGGCAGGCTTTCTAAGCAGTGCAGCCTGAAGGCCGAGCATGAAGCAGCATATGCGGGCTGGGACGATCTTTCAGATCTGAGTGAGGGCCCAGGGAAGGCTCCTGTTAGCGCTGAGTTTGTCGGGTACATATAGGGAAAAGGGTGGAGACTGACGTGTGTGTGTGTGTGTGTGTGTGTGTGTGGTTTAAGTATGTGTATATGTGTGTGGTGTGTGTGTATAGCGTACGTGTGTATATGTGTTTGTGTGAGTGTGGTATATGTGTGTGGTGTGTGTGTGTGTGTGTGTGTGTGCATATGTGTGTGGTGTGTATGTGGTGTATGTGTGTGTGTGTGTATGTGGTGTATGTGTGTGTATGTATATGTATGTATGTGTGTGGTGTATGTGTGTATGTATATGTATATGTGTATGTGTGAGTGTGGTATATGTGTGTGTGGTATATGTGTGTGTGCATATGTGTGTGGTGTATATGTGGTATATGTGTGTGTATGTATGTGTGTGGTGTGTGTGTGCATGTGTGTATGTGAGTGTATGTGTGTGGTGCATGTGTGTGTCTCCGTAGTTACCCTTCCACGACTGACAACATTCCAGAAATACAACAGATATTTGTGGCAGAGGCAGTAGCAGAAGGGACAGGCACTTATAATCACTGTTGTCATTATCTCCTAAACTTATACCAGAGCTGTAAATAATTGAAGGGCATGAGAAAGTTTCAAAGAAGTTGGATAAAGCAACCATGTATACGGAAAGACAACTGAAATTAAAAACCCACATAGGTTTGGTACCGAATGGATGGTGCTAACACTTTTTGTTCTAGAAGTTCCAAACTAGGGCAGACTAACAGTAATTGAGATTGTAAGTGTTGGTGTGAATGCTTGGCTCCTAACCCTAGATCATTTATCCCAAATGCCTTCAAATCCATTTCAGCAGACATCATTAGGAGTTTTCACTGAGCACAACCCAGGAGTGAGTTGACAAGCCACTCTGAAGCCAGGGCCTGTCTTCTCAGAAGCTCTATCTCCAAACCTCAATCAGGAGCAACAGAAAATGTCCTTGGGGACGCTAAAAAGGGAGGAGGGAAGAGATGCTGGCCCAGCACAAAGAGCTTTTCATGCCTTGCACACTTGTTTATATGGGACCTAAGTTTAGACTCTAACCAGAGGACAAAATGAGGAGCCCTTCCTCTGCAAATTCCACATCCCCTTTTGAGTCTTTTGTATGATCGTTCCAGAAGCTTCCTTCCCAGGCTTCATCTGTTTCTGGACTGTTGATAGGCAGAGCTGTGTTTTCTGGCACCAGATCACAGAAAAATTCCAGAGATATAAAGAAAATGCTCGACACACAAAGTTTGGGAAAGAAGGTGCTTATTGGATGGAGATACCTTCAGCCTTGGGGAAGGTCCTCCTCCTCTGCCTAAATCTAAGAATATTTTTTTCTTGTTCATAGCCAGCCAGCCTGGGCTTTCTTATCCTGGTCCTCCTTGCCCCTCCCCTGTTTGTACTTTGCTTTTCTAGGCAAGAACAAAGCCTGAGTATCTTGTGAACCATGCCTTGGAGGGGAGGATGCTGTGGGAGCGGGAGGTGCTGTTGCTGGTGCAGAGCTGGGGACAGCAGCTGTTCAACGAGGACTCACTTGGGATCTCCCCACCCAGCTGTCCCCTGTCCTTTCCAAGCTCTCTGGGACGAATCTGGACTAATTCTCTGCCTAGACATCGATGCAAGTGGGCCATCCCTGGGCTCAAAAGTGATCTCTTTCCTCATAAAAGTTTGTGGGTGGTGAACAGCTAATTAATTAGCTCAGGGGGTGCCCCGTAGATTCACTAATCGGTTACTACTCACACAGGACTGTAAAACAGCTACAAATTTATCTCGTGAACTCCAGGGGATAGTAACAACAAAAGTGTCTCTTAGCAAGGGAGGTAAAAGCCAACAGAGTAGAAAATCACCTCCAAAGCCGTCCGCCCCTCCTCTGTCTGGAGACAGCTGTCCAACATTAATAAGCCATTTAGAGAAATATAAGGGAGAGAGAGGGGAGAGTCATGGGTAAGAAGGACGTTCATGAGACAGAAGTGAGGAGGGTGAGGGAGGCAGAAGACAAGGAAACCAGTCAAGTGCCAAAGAGGAACCACTACCCCGAGACAACACGGCCTCTCTCCTGGCCAGCATGCACCTCAGCTCTGTGGAGGAAGAAAGGGAGGTTCTTGAGGTTTCTTAAGGAGGGTTTAAGAGACCAGATGTCCATCTCCTCATGGCACATTCTTAAAAACAATTTGCAACAGCCCAGGCATTCCATTCAAATTAGGGGCTGTTTTGAAAAGAAACGAAGCCATTAGCCACTGATACAGGCCGTCTGGAAGGGCAGGACAGTTAAGACTCACGTATCAGAGTTTTCTAGCCAACCTCAGAATCATGGCTGTGCTACAGCTGGATCCCTGAAAGCCTCCATGCATGCTGTGGGCAGACTCCTTCTGAGCTGAGGGCCATTCCAAATTCCCATTCCTCTTTAGCTGATAAAATGATTTTTGTTACCAATCGTTGGATTATGTAAACACAAACATTTAACTGCCAAGGAGCAGAAAAACCACACAGGGCTCCTCATGAGCAAGTATCAGTTTCTATTAACAAGGATTAAATATTATCTATATTATCAAGTAGTTAATTCATCTGAAAAAATACAGAGTTCGAATTATTTTTCCGGTGAGCAATACACACACACACACACACACACACACACACACACACACACACACACACGGGGGGGGGGGGGGGTAGTTTTGAGGATGAACTAATGACATTCACAAGGAAAAGCCTCTGAATAGGACCAGCTAGGAAGCTTGAAGAACCATAGACACAGAACTGTTCAGGGCACAAGGTTGTGACGCCCAGGGAGTAGGCAATATGAAGTGGGCTAAATGTCTTGAGGAGGAGAAACTGAATTTGAGCTGGAGCCCAGGAACGGAGGCAGAGGTCCTTGGTTGCAGCAATTTTCCTGGACAAGTCTCATGATGAGTGCCTGGGTGATGGGTCAGTATGCTGCCATGACTCAGCCTTGGGGTACTCCTTCTTTTAGAGCCCTAGGTGAAGGAGTTATTTCTGGTACACTTGATAAGCTTATGGGCCTGTCTTTTGTGATATGATTCTGATAAGCCCATATATCCGTGTCTTCCTGACTTAATTTCATAAAGTCACTGGCAGTAATATTTTATTTACATAAATAAGTTATCAGTCTGGACCTAATGGTCTATTCTGGGCAGATAGTGGCTGGTTATTTGCAGCATCACAATGAGATGCTGAGTCATTCTACCTCAGCATTTATACCCAAAATGGAGTCACCCAGGGCAAGGGACAGCATGAAAGACACCGTTATATGTAGTATGAAGTAACTCAGAACAGGGCCCAGCTTAGTCACCGCGGCACTGATGCCCAAATCCTTCTTAGACAAAATTGCTAGCACACATTTTTTTTTTCTCTAAACTGGCTAGTTGAAAACTGTGGGAGGTGAAAAAAAAACAGTGGGTACTCCGAATAGTGGTTTTTTGAGATATTCCAGCTCAGCCTTCCATAGATAGATCTGTCTACTGGGTAGGGCAGCAGTCCTAACTGCTGGTTATGGTGTAAGTTGCCCCAGACATGCCCCCAAGGGATTCAGCTACACAAGATGGCCAGCCATAGAGATTTCCAAGCCAGCAATGGTTCTAACACATTGGTCTCTGGGGGCTGCAATTTTATGAGCTGGTGGAAGATGCCAATGAAAATAAAAAAGCTCATGGAATAACCAGAAGGGTGGAAGTTTCCAGGACAAAGAATTATAACCATCATTCTAAAAGAAAGCAAATGAGGCGGGGTCTAAATCCAGCCATTAGAGGCTGAGGCAGGAAGATCGTTGAGTTCCAGGACTCGAATACAGTGGCTTCAAGGTCAGCCTGGGCTACATAGGAAACCCTATCTCAAAAGCAAATAGGTAGAGCTAGAGAGATGGCTCAATGGCTAAGAGCATTTACCACTCTTCCAGAGGCTCTGGGTTTGATTCCCAGCACATATGTAGTAGCTTACAATCCTTTGTAACTCCAGTTCCGGGGGAACCTAATGCCCTCTTCTGACCTCCATGAGTATCAGGCATACACATGATGAACAGACATGCATTCAGACAAAACAACCAAACACATAAAATAAAATAATTTAAATAAGTAAAGCCAGGCGGTGGTGGCACACGCCCTTAATCCCAGCACTCGGGAGGCAGAGCCAGGCAGATCTCTGTGAGTTCGAGGCCAGCCTGGTCTACAGAGCGAGCTCCAGGACAGGCACCAAAACTACACAGAGAAACCCTGTCTCGAAAAACCAAATAATAATAATAATAATAAATAAGTAAAATGAAAGAAAACTAAGGGAGCCGAAAACGTAGCTCAGTAGTAATGAACTTGACCAGCATAACTGATGCTGTGGGGTTCTACTCTCCGAGCTTGGAGAAACAAACGAGACCTGCATGCAATGCCCTGGAGATATGCAATGTCAATTCTGGGTGACCTGTTAAAAGAGCTCCCGTGCTTCAGCTATCTTTTTTGCCTGTCTGACCCATTTTACACAACTCTTTCCTCATCATTTAGAAGGGTTTCTTACAAAACAAATTGTATAACACCCTGTTAAAAAAGAAGTCATTTCTTGCAAGGTGTTAGGGAAATTCTTAAATAATCTGATTTTGTCTTAAGTGATACTAGCAAAGCTTATAAGTACACAATAACTAAACAAACAGAGATGTACTGATTTAGTTTTTCTGTCTTTCAATTATACTAAATTTTTGTTGTGAAATAAATATGCAATACTGCACAGTCTAAGCAGTAACACATAACTGGTACAGAGGTACTCTGTGTGCCCCTCTGAGATTGCGACAACCTCTCTGTTTCTCAGGCAGACCTTTCTTGAAATTTATGTATTTATGTATGTTTGTTGAGACAGGGTCTCATGTAGACCAGGCTGACCTCAAATTCACAGCATAGCTGAAGCTGTTCTTGAACCCTTGATTTTTCATCTTTCCTCCCAAGTGCTGGGATTACAGGCCTTTTCCCTGAAAGTTGTTATTTATTTCCTTGTTCTTCTTTCTGGTGTTTATTGCCTTGGCTTTTATCCTTAAATCGTGTATCATGGAAGAGAATTGGCAGAATGAAATGCTAATCTTTTGATGCTTGCTTGCTCAAGATTGTATTTTCCAGATTCATCCATGCTGAGGTAATCCGGTAGTGCTTGGCTGTGTGATAATACAGCAGTCGAATGTCCCACCATAATGCATTGCTCCTTGCAATTATGAGAAATCCTGCTATATTATTATGTGAGTCTTTGTGCAGTTATTCCCCAGGGCAGGAATCTAGCTCTGGAACAGCTTGTGGATGTGGACTGTCAACTTTCTATCTAGGAAATACCAGACTGTTTTTTAAAGTTACTACAACGTGAGGGGAGCCAGCTGGTTCCACTCCATGTATGTGACTCGCATTGGCAGATATCCCAGGGCTCTGACACCTCTCACATCTTGGGGTCTCCAATAGAATCAGGCTTCCCTTTTAAAGCTTCATGCAATGACCTCTCAGAAACTCCATGCAGCCAACCAATACCCCCCCCCCCCCCATCATATGCCTAGTCTCAGTGGCTCTCCTTAACCGCAGAGGAAGATTCTATAACCCCTTTACTTGTGTATCATTCTTAGCTTAAAAGTCAGAGTCATGTGGGTGACACTGCCGTGTTTGAATACCAACTTGAGGTGAGCCCTGGCTCTCATGAATCTCATTTGTAGCTGCTTTGATTTGTTGCTGCTTTTCAGAAGCAGAAAACTCCTTAGGCTTTTCCTTTCACAGGTTGGAGGTTTAGCTGAGTGGGGTCTCGCCCTGATGGCACCCCTCTCTTTATTCCATTTTTGATCAGGTCTCTCCTTAACCGTATGTCTTTCAGCGCAAGCCTTGGCTCCAATATTAAACTTCTTTGTGTTGTTTTTCCTCTTTAAACCATGTATGCTGTATTTCTTTCTCCTCTACTTGCTCTTTTTCATTACAGCGCTTCATAAGAGTGATAACTAATAATCAAGCAACAGAGTTGGCATCAGGCTGTCTTCATATCTCCACCACCAAAGAAATTAGTCCATTACTTTTCAATTTAGCCTCAAGCAAATTATTAGGTCAAGGGTAGAAATCAGCCATATCTTTGCCAGAATATCCCAGTGGTCTCTAGTTCAATTGCTAATATGGTTCCCCTCTAAAACCTCTTGAGCTGAGCCTCCATAGTCCTCAGCATTATGCTATACTGTCTTCTCATCTCCTACTAGGATGGCCTGCTAAGCTCTTACAGTGTTCAACCACTTTCCTAGTCCAAAGTCCCAAAGTCTTCCATCTTCCTCTACAAACCAATGTAGTAAGGTCTGTCACAGCAGTAGCCCACTTCCTGGTACTAACTTCCGTTAACTTACGGTTCAGTTGCTGGGATAAAAACGCCATGACCAAGGCAACTTATAAAAGAAAGCATTTAATTGGGTTTACATTTTCAGAGGGTGAGTCCATGATGGCAGAGCAAAGGCATGGTGGTAGAAACAGCTGAGAGCTCACATCTGGATCTGCAAGGACAAGGCAGTGAGCACACTGGAAAGGTGGCACATATTCTGGATGCTCAAATTTTCTGCACCTAGTGACACACCTCCTTGAACAAGGCCATACCTGCTAATTCTTCCTGAAGAGTTTACCAACTAGGAACCAAGTATTCAAACAAACGAGCCCTTAGGAGCCATTCTCATTCAAACCACCCAGAAGTTAGGGAGGGGAAAAAAGACAAACACACAGACACACTGAAGGCTGGGACAGGGCTGATGGAGACACCTCAGCACCCAGAAACTCAGAGCGTATTTCATATACAGTTGAACAGAGTGGGGTTATTGTATACAGCTGAACAACGTGGTGAGGTTATTGCATACGGATAAAGAAGGAAGCAGAGCTTATGGTGTAACACTGGACCAAGGAGACAAGTTTAGCCAATCTTGGCAGGAGCAGTCTTCAGGCCAAAATCTGGGGGAGTGGACAAGAAGCTATGGTGGGCATTTTTTCTGCATATATTATCAACATCCACATGTGGAAGGCTTCACTGTCTCTCTGAGCCTCACTCTGGACCAGTGGTTCTCAACCTTCCGAATGCTGCGACCCTCTAATACAGTTCCTCATGTGGCGGTGACGCCCCCAACCATAAAATATTTTCATTGCCATTTCATAGCTGTGATTTTGCTACTGTTATGAACCATAATGTAAATACTTTTGGAGATAGAGGTTTGCCAAAGGGGTCATGACCCACAAGTTTGTCATGGGCATTTCTATTGTGTTTATTAGTGTATAATCATTGTACAAAACAATAGAGTTCGTTATGACGTTTTCACGCATGTAAGTCATGTACTTTGGTCGAATTCAGTCCCCATTATCCTTTCTCACTCTCCTTCCTTGACACTAAAGCATTTCATCTTTCTGTCTATCCCTGTACCAATACCATCTTGCCTCCTTATTAAAGTTTTGATAGCTACATGGTAATTCTTACTTTTATGTTAAGAATTTCTGGGGTTGGGAATTTAGCTCAGTGGTAGAGCGCTTGCCTAGCAAGTGCAAGGCCCTGGGTTCGGTCCTCAGCTCTGGACAAAAAAAAAAAAAAAAAAGAATTTCTTGGAGAATGGGCCTCTATGTAATTGCATTGACTCCATAGGTTAATTATAGAGATCTTTCTGTTATTTCTAGCTGGGTATAATGATACATGTCTATAACCCCATCACTCAGGAGACAGAAGCAGGAAAATCATGACTTCAAGGCTAGTCTGAGATGGAAAAGAAAAACTCTGTTTCCTAAGCTCAAGGGCAGGGCGTGTAGCTTAGTGGCAGAGTGTTTGCCAAGCTTGAAGTCTTTCCCTTTCACCCCAGCACCTTTAACCTATATACACAGACACACAGACCCGCAGATGCACATGCACATTATTCCTCTCATTTGTTCTTCTTCGTGATCTTTCAGTGAGATTTTAGACTGATCTTTATAAAGGTCAGGCATGTGTTCTGTTAGATTCGTCTCTTGGCACCTTGTTCCTTGATATCATTCTAAATAGATCTGTTGCTAAAATTTCTTCCCTGGGGAAAATTTAAACAATGTCTAACTCGTCCTCCTGTAGCTCCCAACAACAAGCTAAGGTACAGTTCCCCATTCACTCAGGGAAACCGATGATGAGTTTCTTAGACTTATTTACAGAGCTATGACCAAGGGGTTATGGTCAGGAATGTGGGTGGTTTAAAGCAGCCACACCAGGTCTGCATATACCAAGGGAGATGACTCCCACTAGCTTTGAAGATAGAGAACCCCTCCCCTAGTTTTTCCTTGCCTATATATTCCAGCCCCTTCCCAAGGCCATGTGAATTTTGAGCAGAATTGCATACAACTGGTTGAGCGGCATGGCTGGATGCCTGGGTGAGGGTTCCATGACCACCTCTGTCCTTCCTGCCATGAGGGAATGTCAACCGTCAACAAACCCACCTGTGATGAACCTTTGCATGGTGGCCATTTGTCTCAGAGAATAGTAATATACAACAGAATCTTTAAAACCACAAAACAACAACAAAAACGTCCTATTTATTGCCATTGTTTTTAAATCCTAATCCTTTAGTATGTTGACTCTGACATCCAGCAACATTATAAAGGTTTACACTCTGCTCACTATTTTAATATTCTTTTGACTATTTGCATACTCCATCACATCCTTGTAATTTTCCTCTGGCTAATCTGGGTATATTTTACTTCTTACCTCACTCTACTGCTTTGGTTCTCATATAATACTCAGCAAAAATGCAGCAAACACAGCACTTGTGCTCAATTTCCAAAGAAAGGGTGACTTGTGATATCTTCTGTAGGTTTCTATAAATACCCTTCTTCAAGAAAAGCATTCCTGAGAGATGTGGTGGCAGTTGTCTTTAATCCTAGCACTCAGGGAGGCAGAGGCAGGTGGATCCCTGTGAAGCCAGTCTGGTCTACATAGAAAGTTTCCAGACTGGCCAGAGTGTCAAAGTGAGAGCCTGTGTTATAAAACAAACAAAAAAAGCATTCCTAGCCTTCTGTGAACTTGGTCTGGGTGGATAATGAATGTCTGCGTCTGTTCGGATCATCACCAATTCTTTAATGTGGTAAATTACATTAATTGGTTTTCTCATTGTAGCCCAACTTGTAGTAGGTTTGGTTATGATATCTTATTTCGCCAGGTTGAAAATGCTAAAATGTCATTCAGGATTTTTGCATCTGTATCTGAGTGAGATTGGACTTGATTTTTTGTTTTTCATGCTCTTTTTGTCAGGTTTTGGTGTGAATGCTACACTCGCTTCATGAAACGAACTGGGAAAGAAGCCACCCATCCTACACTCTGGGATAGCTTGTATGAGACTGATTTCTTACCAGTCCAGTGTTTGACCAAAAGCCTTCGCAGAACTGTTTCAGGTTGAATGTTTCCTTCTGGAAAATAGCTACTGGTGTAGATATTCTTGCATGATTATGACTCTGTCCTGACTTCCTTGTTCAGTTTTCAAATCGATTAGCACAAAAACAACATTATCTTTGTAATTTCTAGATTGTGTGTGATTATAGTTTTTATGTTATTTACACTGGTGTGTTCCTTTTTTTTTCTCTTCATTGTTTTCCACAAGGATTGTAAATTTATGAGTCTTAGATAAACAAACTTGGGCAGGTATTGTTTCTGCTGTGTGTTTGTTTCCAGTTTTATTATTTTTCCTTAATTACTTTCTTCTATTTGCCTTTGTTTTGCTGTTCTTTTTCTAGCCTTTAAGCTCTTTACATTTCAAAAGGTTTCTCTTACAATTCTCATTAATTACTTGTTCAGTTTTTGCTTCTGAAGCTTTAATACATAGTACCAAATATCCGACATATAACATTGCAGCATTACTATATTTCCATACAGCTTTGTTTCTTGACCACAGCTTTCTTAGTCAATCGGTTTTTCTAGTTATCTTTTCTTACTTAATTTTCATTATTTTTTTATTATCATTTGAGATAAGGTTTTACTCTATACCCAAGCTGGCCTCAAATCTTGATCTTCCTGCCTCTCCCTCCCAATTCTGGGATTATAACCCTGCGCTACCAGGCTAGTTACATTTTAAAAATTAAATCTTGTCTTAGTTGAATTATGGTCATGGACTCTAATTGATGTGCTCCAAATTTTTCCAAATGCTTCTAGACCTGCTTTATGGCTCTCATGTGTCGACTTTAGTGAGGTTTGGGAGTGGGCTTGCAAAAAACCTATTTTTTCCCCATTCTTTTCTTTTGCTTTTGGCGATCCATTTTTACTCGTCTTCTATTAAGCATATGGTATCTCTTCCTTCTTTAAGACAGAGTTGTAGGAAACAATGTTCAAATTCAGGTTTAGCAAATACCCTGCAGACCAAACACTGACTTTCTGCTCTCTTTAGCTTCTGGCCTTCATCCTGTCTTGGTGCTACTTCACTTCTAAGTTTCTTGCCAATTCATACACTTTTCCAGAATGTATTTTAAACATTTCACCTTGCGTGGGGGGTGGAGGAATCCCTGAGTGTGTGAGGTCCTGAGTGAATATGTGTTGTTGTTACGGGATCAGCTACATACAGGACGCTAGCCTCAGACCTGAGGGAAACGGATAGCCTTCCCTTTTGGTCTGTGTGTGGATATTGACAGTGTGTGTAGAACATGTCCATCATAACTTTCTTCCCTGAGAGGGTCAGGGCTTGAAGACTGACTGCTCCCCTCCAGAGGCTTCTCTATGAAGACTAACCCCATCTCTTTTGTCTGGCTGGACGCCATAGACTATGCCTCCTTGTTTATGTGTACGTAATAACCTCACCTCTTTGTCCAGCTGTGGGAAGTAACCCTGCCTCCAAGTTCAACTGTATATCACGAACACGCCAAGCCTCCTGGGTGATGCAGTTTCTCCCACTGAGAGCTCAGATCACTCAATCCCAGATTTCTGTCTGTCTGTCTGTCTTTTCTTCATTCCCTTGCCACCACAGGCAGGTCTGTCCCTAAAGCCAGGCAGCAACCTTGTATTTTTCCTTTTAGTAGGAGAGATTGTCTGATCCCCTAGACAAGCATATTCCTAGAAAAATAAATCCGTCTTTATTGGTCAATAGGTGTTCATTGGTTGTCTGGTATGCACTGAGGAAGAGCTGATTGCTACCTCTAAGTGGTCAACCTATGGGCTTCAGAAAAAAGAGTCACTGATTGGAGGTGGGCAGTAGAAGCCACTGAGGGAAGGTGATGGGAACTGGGGGGTTAAAATAAAGGTTTGGGGACTTTCTAATTTACATCTGAAAACTGATGCTGTCGTCTTTGGGACTGGAGAGTAAGTAGACATTAGTGGTTACTGTGAAGGGTAAGTGGGAGATGGGGATAGAGGAAGCAGAGCTAACAAGGACGGACGTGTAGCCGGATAGAAGAAAGAACTTCTAGAGTTCTAAAGCACAGAGGATGCCTATGGTTGACATCAATTAATTACATATTTAAAGTTACCTGTAGACATTAGGAATGTTCCTAAGACAAAGAAACTAAACATCTCAGTGATAAGCCTGTTTTCTTTTTCTTTT
>CABHPQ010173389.1:0-23159 GCA_902168405.1 Peromyscus aztecus
TAAGGCCCTGAAACTTCTAAGTTGCAACGCTGAGCTTCAAACCCTCTTGGATTTGACTCCAAAGTCACATTCTCACTAGCAGATCACACTGCCCTCCATTTATTTGTGATTCATCAACTACTTGCCAGGGACAGGATCAGATAAGTGAGAGCTCATGTGCGGAACTGCTGCCAAAGATGTTGAACTGGGAATAGCCACTGAGTGTTTTTAAGATGAGGGGAGCTTTAGAAAGGCCATCCCCTTTATAGATTAAAGAATGGATGAAGGAACTAAGTCCCTGAGAGGTTAAGTAACTCAACCAAAGTCAAATGATAAAGTAGTTCTAAAAAGCATAGTGTCAATCAGCATGAAAATAATACATACTACATAAATATGGAGAATAAGTCCATTACTCAAAAAGAGGTAAATATATGTAGCTAACAGGATTTGATGGTCAGATTTTATTGTCAAGGTGACATAGCCTAGAGTCCCCTGTGACAAGGGAACCTCAAGTAAGAATTACTTCAATCAGTTTAGCCTTTGGCCATGTCTGTGGGAGACTGTCTTGACTGATGATTGATGTGGGAGGGCCCAGCCCACTAAGGGCAGCACTATCCCTAGGCAGACAGTCCCAGGTTGTAGGGGAAAAAAAAAAGAGCTGAGCATGAGCCAGGGAGCAATTGAGAGAGTACATGAATATGTGAGCTGTGATATCCTTCATGGTTTCTGCTTCAGTTCCTGGCCTGGCTTTCCCCAATGATGAGGAAACCTGGGACCATAGATGAAATAAAGTCTGAATTATAAGATGAAATTCCTTTCCTCTTTCCTCCCCTAATGTGGTTTTGATCATGTTGTTTACTTTATCACAGTAATAGAAAAGCAAATTAGAACACAGGACCAAAAAGGCAAGGCTCAGTGTCAACCAGAGGGCAGCTGGGAGTGGGGTGTATACTAAAGGGGCAGTCTGAAGGACAGAAGGTAAAATTTTATATAACCCAAGATCATCACCTCCTGTCCCGATAATCTAATGAATCCAGTTTGAGGCCCCGAGAGCTGCCAGGAGGACAAACAGGTGTAGAGCCCAAACCTCAACTGATGAGTGCAGCCAAGATCTGGGGGGAAGGGGACAGTAGGGACCCCACTGAAATGAATACTACACGTTCCTGAATGTCTCAGACTCTGATACCCTGTGGTAAAAACACGACGGTTACTATCTTCAGCGCTCCACTGAGCTATAGGACCAGGCAGAAAGGAACTAAACAACAAATGTTTGGCCATTTTCTAGAGTTTGCTGGTATCTCCAGTTCAAAGAGTTCTAGAGAAAATTCAGGGCCTCAGACAACGGCAAATTTGAGTTTGAGGTGTGACTCTTCCATTTGTTAGTTAGATGGCCCTGTCATGGCTAATCTTCACTGCTGAACGACAGAATTTAGAATCATCTAGAACAAACTTCTAAAAATATCTGTGAGGTTTAACTGAGTAGGGCCCTGACCTGATAAGCAGCACTATCCCAAGGGCTGGAGTTCCTGACTGAAGAGAAAATAGAGAAGAAACTAAACAAGACAATTCTGTCTCCTGACTGTGGTGCGATGTGACCGGTTGCTCTTGCCACATGCCTCCCTCACATACCTCCTCAAGACTGACCGTACCCACACGCCATGAGAGAAAAGAGACCTTTCCCATAGCAGCTCTGTGTCGAGCATTTCATCACAGCAACAAGAAAAAGCAACTAATGTAGGCATTGAACAAAATCACTTAGCTAGCTGAACTTACATTTTTTTTTTTTTTTTTTGCCTGTAAAAAGGGGGAAATATTCCCTTTTCACTATTTCTGGACTCTTTGAGATCCAAAAATAAGTAGCATTTGCCTCTGTGCCAGCTGTCACTTTATTGCTTCCCAGCTTCAATGCACCTTTATTTGGCGTATTCTGTGACAATGGATCTGGGCCCTTTTAAAAGTTGTTTTCTTTATCCTCTAGCACCAGGTTAAGGCTTTTCGATAGAGGGCGCCAGAGGGGCACTGCAGAGTTTGACTCTCTAGCATCCAGCTACTGCAGTGAACAGGGACTCCCCACTGCCTGGGTCACCAGGGCAACTTTCCTGTCACTTACTTCAGAAATGTTGTATCAAGTATCTCCAACAGCCCTAACTTCAGGGAAGTTCCCCTAATGCCCTAGAAGGCCGAACTGCAGCAGATTTCAGACAGTACAGCAGCTTCTGCCACTGTGAGCACAGCTGCAGCCTCGCCCACATGGCCAGGACTGCTGCAGTCTGGCCAGGGAACCTGCTTCTCGATGTGCTCTGTTTCAGCACCTGGCCAGTGGTGGCCTCTTGTATTTGCTATTATTTGGAATTCTATTTTCTTCTTACACTGGCCAATCTCATTAGTCCAAACCCTTGTTGCAGTTAACAAGCCCTTATATTTTCCATGTTCTGTGCCCCTGTTTTGTGTTACAGTGTGATTTCTCCCTTTTGAAGAAGCATGGATTAATAATTCCTAGGTTATCATCTGAAATGTGGTTAATGCTCAATAAATAGCACATCATTAGAATAACTAGGTTCTGGTCTTCCTTATTCTTAAAGGCAACCACTTACTCATCCTTACATTGACCACAATATGGACCCATTCCTACACAAAAACACCTGTATAAATAGAGAATGAATAAAGAAAAAGACATCCTAACAGCTGCTGACAAAATCTGATTAAGCAAAGGGGGGGATGCCTCATAATTAATTGTTCACTGATTCAGCATGCATCTTTAAAAACTGCACATTCCTCAGTTGATCTAAAGAGAATGTCAAAGCACGAAAATGCCTGCATTTTCTTTCCAAGAATATTTCCAAAAGTATCTTGAAAATTGATAACATATATAAAGAATTAGATTTAGGCAAGCATTTTCATTTTGCAATTCTAAGATAAAATCACAGTAAACATAGACAAGAATGGCTGGTGCAAGCATGTGAAATGTAAGGAAGAACATCGCTCTAAATGCAAGGACAAGAATGGGATTGGTAGCAATGGTACAAAGTCAACATGCACCTTCTCCTCCTGTAAATGTGCCAGCGTAATACTTGGGGAAAGAATACAAAAAAACATGATTCCCAGTGTCCTATATCACTGGCCCAGACTGTGGAATCAAACCACTGCAAACATACAGTGCAGCTCAAACGTATGAAGTTTCCATCTTCAACTTCCTCATTGCAATTCCTAAGTTATTATGCCCCTGAAAAAGAGTCATTCCCATAGAAAGCTACGTATGTCACCTAGATTTTTTTAGTCTGTCTTAAAATCTTCCCTAATTATCAATTTTACAAGGAGCAGAAAACAAGAGAGGGAAAGGGGAATCTCATTAACTTTCCTGCAGACACCTTGTTCAATTTAAGACCTTACTTCCACTTTAAAACACCCCAGAAAAGATATTGCAAGCCACCAGCAGGACCCTAACACAAAGCAAGGCTCCTCATTAAAAGCTGGAATGGAACCTGCCAGGTACGCCTGCAGGGATGTGCGACACTAGCAGTTCATGCCACATGCCTTTTTCCACCTAGATGAAATCACTGACAAAATGGACAGACTACCCAGAACTGTGAGCGATACATTTGCCAATGAAAATAATGATTGTGCTTGGTACAGCACACATGCTTTAGGCTCAGCTTGTCAGCACTGTCAGCTGAGGGGCTCGATGGTCTTACCAGCTAACCCTTTGCCTGCCAGAACCAATAAGTCACCTTCATTTCCTAAGCCCCCTGGGGGCTTCGAATTACTCTCCATTTTGCACTTAAGGTCAGTCGGGTAAAACTGTTTTTCTCCATGAAAGAGTCATAATCAGAAGCAGCCCCTTCCTACCACCAACCTTTATAAAACTCAGATGAAGAAAATTCAAGAATATGCAAACTGCTCATAATTCTCCAGTCGGTTCCGCACATTTGCATTCTGAAAAGGTGTGCCCACTGCTTAGGATGGCAAGGTGCATTTCCTTACAATGCCACCTCGCGATGCTCTCCATGTTCTATAAGAAAACATGTATTCCATTAAGCCAGTGTGTGACAACAACATTTTAAAGCAGCTTACCTTTACAGCGTTGCCCATTCTGGTGAGTTTAACAGCCTCATTATGTTAGAGCAAACTGCAATCACGCACAGGTGCGCAACCACATACTCCTTAAAGTATACGTTTTGTTGAATTTTATTTTCCATTGTGTATCAGGGAAAGCAAGTTCATGACAAATCTCTTCATAGCAAGTGAAACTC
Source organism: Peromyscus aztecus (assembly GCA_902168405.1). Classification (NCBI taxonomy): domain Eukaryota; kingdom Metazoa; phylum Chordata; class Mammalia; order Rodentia; family Cricetidae; genus Peromyscus; species Peromyscus aztecus. Next base: position 4,230 of record CABHPQ010173389.1, read on the forward strand.
CTCCAGAAAAAAATAAGCCTTGTCATTTACATTTTTGTTCACTCATTCAATTCATTTACTTATGGAGTAAATCCCAACTGTTACCAACTATGGAGAGAAGAAAAAAAAAAAAAAACACCTTTCACTCCACCCTGTATCTCTGTACACAACATAAGGATTGAGCAGACTCACTGGATTTGTCCAAGCAAGTTCAAGCACTAACCTGAGGTCTTTCGCCCTAGGGAAGAGCCTGACAGATGACAGTTTCAAAAAATAACTTTCAGCCTCCAATGGATGGTACTGACAGGAGCGCCATTCTTATAAAATACTGGTCCCCAAAGGCCCATCTTTCCGTCAGTTTCCTTCTGCTGGCACTCCAGCTTGGGTTTCCAGGCACAGTGCCTCTAACTTATCTTTCTACCTCCAGACCTCCCACAATTCTTAACTTCATTCACAGCCTTTCTCGCTGGTTCTAAACCGAACATTTACCCTTATAATATGGTGGGGGGACTCCTGCTAAATGAGTCTTCGGTTCTGATGTGATCTTTCCAGTTATTGAATGTTTCATTGAATTTTCCACTATGCAACTTCAAATGCAGGAAGCAGCCAATTCATTTTGTTAACTGTTGTGAAGTATAGATAGCCGGCTCCATAACTATGCACTTTGATTTGGTACATGAGGAAACGTAGTTTTCATTACATCCCTTATCCTCCTAATGACATTTCCAAACAGGATTTTAAGAACTGTGAAGCAGAAATAAAATTATGTTCAAGCTCCAAACTGATCTCATGGAATGGAAAATGGCTATCACAGCCAGTGAGTATGAATGGGATCCAAAGCTAGCAGAGTTCAAGTTCAGAAACAGTCCTCAAATAATGATCATCTTTCCGATGCCCCTTTCATTCCCAATCACAACAGACTCTATGAAAGAACCCAGACTAGTGTGGGATCCTGACCCCAGCCCCAGAGCCTTTATCCTGCACCCAGGCTTCATCACACCTTTGATGTAACTCCTTCCTTTTCAGTAATCAATCAGGGCTAACATTTTGGTTATCTGGGTTTACACAAAAAACCTAAAGGAGCCATGAAATTGCTTCTGTGAAGCACACTCTGTGCTGACTTTTAAATCGCTTTCGGAATAATCTAGAAATGAAACCACTGCTATAGCCAGTTTTGTCTTCTCCACTCATACACTGGGGCAATTCTCCCAGACTTCGAAGGGAGGGAGACATCTTACTTCCATGGCATGCAGACAATTACAGACCACTGCCATCTTGTTGTATTAATCATCTGCCTTCCCTAAGTTATCAAGACCTGAAAGAAGCCACACACACACACAGCCACTTATTTCAAATGACACCTTTCCACCGAGGCAAAAGATATAATTCATTTCAAAGTTTTTCTCCTTTCACAAAAGTATATAAAAATCTAGTGCAACCCCAGCGTTTTCCCACTTGTGGCCTTTTGGAGATGACAGTCAACAGTCTCTATTACCCTGAACTTGCTGAGGGCTTGCAATGCAGGAGGTACAATGCAGAAAGATTGAGTGGGTGATCAGGACCAGGGCCTGAAGCAGGATGAGATTATCAAAGGAGCAGAAGCAACTGTAGTTCTAATAATAGATAATAATCCTTTTATTCAAATATCCAGGCTGGCCACTTACAGGCACTACTTACTAGCTTCATTAAGACAGGGGCACTCCTGACATGGAAATGCAGGAAACAGCACCCTTGATCATCTCAGCATAAGAAGAGGTTTCTAGCAAGGCTGGCCTTCTTTCCTAGCTAAAGGGAGTCAGAGGGGTCAACGTGTGTAAGACTGTCACATACATCTGCAGACTTTTATTACAGTCTGGAAACCAGGAAGAGACAGTCCCCTAAGCTGAAAAGGTGACTCAGCAGTTAAGAGCACAAGACCTAGGTTCTAGTCCTGGTACCCACATGGTGACTCACAACCACTTACAACCAGTACCAAAGGAACAAATGCCCTTCTGACCACAAAAGGTTCCTGCAGGCATATGGTACACATACATACACTCAGGCACATACATACACAATCAATCAATCAAATTTTTAGGGAGAACCAGCTCTTTCCAGGACTTCCTGTGGAAAGAGTCCACAAGAGGCATCCACAAACTAAAATGCTCTCAAACCTAGAAGAAAAGCTGAGGGGCCTGGGCTGAGGATGTAGCTGGTAGCCAGGAAATCAATCCAACACTGCTGGTGTGGTGGGCATGCCTAGAATCCCACCACTTGGGAGGTGAAAGCAGGAGGATCAGAAGTTCAAGGTCAACCTCAGACAACTAGGTCAAGGCCAGCCTGAATTACAAAAGAAGTCCCTGTGTCCCCCAACTGGTTCATTGGTTACTCAATTAGAATTAAAAATAAAAACTAGAAACAGAACAAAAAAAACTTATAAAAAACTGTTTTACAGCTTTGACTACTGTTAAAAAAAAAAAAAGATAGGAAAAGTAATTCAAATGACTCACACTAACTTTCTTAACTATGTTAGTTTCTTATTTAAAGTTAAAAAGGTTTGGAGGGGGTGGAAATCACCCAAAAAAAAAAAAAACTGAATGGCACAGAAAATAAAGGGGGGGGGACGGGAATCACTGGTTTTGAGGCTTTCTTGACCAGGAAACTTAGGATTTCCCCTGATCATAAGAACTAGATTTCTGTTCCAATCCCACAGGCCAGAACCTATAAATTCCATCCGAATTACAGCTCACCAACTATGATTCTCCTGGAAACTAGAGGTGAAAGTCAAGTGCTTTATCTACTCAGACAAGCGGCTGTTCCTGGATCAGGAGTATTTTAATGAAATGAGACTTAAGTGAATTGTTGACATAGGCATTAAATGTTGTCATTTAATATCAACAGTCTGTTTGATTTGTACACAGTTATGAAATGTCATTCGGGCCAGAGAGTTATATTGAGGTTTACCACATCATAGGCAAGGATTTCCAGGGGGAAGTGAACTGATCTGTCTCAAAATAAAATATGTTTACATTAACACTTGGGGGAAAAAGGCAGCCCTGCAAACATAGATGGAGAGATAAAAATAAAAAGAGCACAAAACTCAACTTGGGAAGGGTAGAATAAAACATACAATAATTTACTAAACATTTTGCTTCATCTTTTTAAAAAAAATAGGTACAAAGTTTACATTGGTGAACAATACCATTCGAGAAAATATCTATCACATTTCAGTCTCCAAAACAACATTTTTTTTTTAAATTTTGAGGTAAAGACTCACAATGTAACCCTTGGCTGGCCTGGAACTCATTATGTAGATCGGGCTTGGCTTCCAACTCACAGATCACAGAGATCCTCCTGCCTCTCCCTCACAAATACTGGGACTAAAGGTGTGTGCTACCACACTAGGCTCCAAAAGAAGTTTTAAGGCACACAGTGGGAGTGACTGATGTGAGGTAGAAGAAATGACTGAGTGAGCACCCTCCTTTTCTTTCAAGGTCGTAAAAGCAACTACAGGCATCTATCACTGTGCCTGATAAAATATTAGTTAGGCTAGTTTTGCATAAGTGGACAGTTAAACTATGGCTTGTCTGGTTAGTCTAGCTGTTACAAACACAGAAAAAAGAAGTACTCTGATGCTATGTGCCCAGAACAGTGTTTTTCTACAAGTGGCCAGTTTTTCTCAATCCAAATCAACAAGGCAGATTCTCGTAAAATAAAGTACTTACCTACACAAGAGCCCAAGGCAATAAAATCTGAAGTTAAATGCTACAATAATGGATTGAGCTAAACAAACTCTGGAACATTCCTAAACGAACTCACAGATAGAACCTCCTAGTCACAGGGAGTACCCCACATAGTTTTTACTGTTTTATACCTTAACACTAGGATCTGAAAATAGGTACAGAAGAAAAAAGTGATCCTTTGACTGGGTATTTCTTCTAGGGTGTTCTTAGGAAGTAGGGGGCCCCTTCCTAGAGAGCCCAAGTGCTCCTCCCCGTTTCTAACCAAGTAAAGCTGATTCCGAAGAAGCCCTGGAGGAAGAAGACGAAAGTGCTGGGGCGAGCCTGTGTTTACAACGGATCTTAATTCTTTAGCCTTCACTTGAGGAAGCTGTAAGGTCTTTGGCACCAGGCTAAAAATAGCGGAAGTGGAGCAGGTGACAGAGATGAATGGTTCCCAGAGACACTATACAAAGCAGAGGAATTTAAGAAAAAACTTGAGGAGTCGGCAGAAGATCCCCTCCTGCCAGGGAAATCAAGGTGGAAGCAGAGGCCTCCTCTCGGGGCAGAATCACAATTTGCCAGGCAGACATTTCTCTGGCAGTGTTTCCAGTTCAACCTTAGCAAACTAGTTTCTCCACAGGGTCGAGGAACAGTTTCACTGTAGCCTTACAAAATGGAAAGATCATTCAGCTTACCTCCTAAATCCCTCGAAATCTCCACACAAAATGACAGGTTCCCGAAGGAGATGAGACCTAACATTAATCATTCATTTATTTACGTGTGTGTGGGGGGGATGGTTGGTGCATGTGGATGCTGCAGCACGTATTTGGAAGCCAAAGCACAACTTTTAGCACTCAGTTCCTTTCCACCCCATGACCTTGACCCACTGAGCCACCTCTTCACCTGCCCATGATCCCTGCTCCCTCCCTCCACAAGTCAAAGGCAGCATCCTCACAAGTGCCTCTGCAGCTATCTATACACACCAGCCAAAGGCCACTCCGGGAACCTCCTTCCCAAAGATGTACCTAAGAACGCGTTCTTAAACTGGGCATCTGTCTGTTTTTAAGTGACAGTCTTGTCCCTACCTTCTCCAGCTTCTGGTACCAGAGAAAGAAAGCATTTCTGTGTCTCTCCTAGCTTTCCTTCCAGGTCATAGCATAAGAAGCTGGAGAGGAAGTGCCAGGCCGTCCTTGCCTTCCATGGAAAGACCTTCTCTAGTGAGGCTGGGGAAAGCCCCAAGGGAGCAGAGGTCAGTGTTGTTGGACTCTCTTCTTCAAATTCGTTTTATTAAAATGGCAAGTCCTTCTTGGACCTCAGCTACCAGCCTGGGGTTTCTTCCCACTTTTTTGCAACCAATCGCAAAATTGAGTGAGAACTCAAAAGGTCTCATTCAGAAGGCTCCAAACATCAAGGGTAACTCTGAAAAGTTTAACAGGTATTTCTTTACAATTCTTCATACGCTTTGGAAAAAATAAGAAAAAGAAAAAAATAAAAGCAGCGTTGAGGAGCAGGAGTATCTCTAAGAATAGAAAGACTTCAAAGACAAAAACTCAAACAGAAGAAACAGATAAATCCAGTCCCTGGTAGAAAATCCCCATATGCAGCTTTAAATAATAATGTACTTAGCATCCAAGTGTGAAAGGAGCCCTGGCATGTTCACTGATGCTCTCAACTGTGGAAGTGCACCCAAGAGCCAAGTGCTTTGGGAAAATCTCTGAATATTCCAGAAAAGCCACACATAGGAGACTAGAGGGCCTGAGTCACATCTGCGCAGCTAGGGGAACTTTAAAAGCTCTTTCCTGCAGAAAACAAAGAGGATAGATGGATCCTCCAAGCACTCTTCCTAGGGAGCAAAAGGAACCTGTGGGTCTGTAGAGTGCCCAACAGGGAGAAGCATTTCACAGATCGCCAGGACATTAGCATTTCTCTCCTCCCACAGCAACTTCGTATTCAGAAATCAAGTTGAAAGCACAGACATGCCCTGCATACTTATTTGGAAATGTCAGTAACTGGCAGGATCTAACAACTCCGGGGTTCAAGTGAGTACTTCCTGAGAAGTGGGGCCGGGCTCCGTTGAATACCTTGGAACTGGCACAATGGCACAGGTCCTAAAGCACAAGAGAACGGAAGGTGGTAGTTCCTTGTTCAAGCAGTGGCTTTAAAAGGGGGTGTGGGGAAAGGCTGGGGAGATTATGTTGGTAAAGTGCTTGATGTGTGAGCATGAGGACCTGAGTTCCATATAAAAAGCCAAACATGGCATCACCATCTGTAAACCCAGTGCTCGGGACACACAGATTTGAGGATACTGAGGGTTCACTAGTCAGCCAGTGTTGCCTGAAAGGCATGTTCCTGGTTCAATAAGAGACCCTGTATCAAAACTAAGGTGGTGAGTGGTTGAGGATGGTACCCAGTGTTGACCTCTGACCTCCAAATATGCATACCATGGAAAGAAAGCACATGTGCACATACAGGTGGAGAACACACACACATGCATGACATAACCATCAGTTTGAAGGCTCGGGAGGAAAGTGCTGCTTGCCACCATGCATGATTCCCTGAGTTAGATTCTCAGAACCCTGGACTTCAGCAAGCTTTCCTCCAAACACGTGCACGTGCGCGCGAGCACAGATACAGATACACACACACACACACACACACACACACACACACACACACGCACACGCACACGCACACGCACACACGCACACTCAATCAATCAATCAATAAAATATTTTAGATGACAACAAAAAGGTATAATCTTTGATAGTCTTGCCAAGAAACTAATGTCCTTAAGTACAGCTGTAAAAGAGAAAACCTCCCCCAAAATATGTTTTGTCATTAAAGGAGGAAGGCCTGGGTAGGTGGGACTCTTAATTGCATTCTCAGAGAATCAGAATGCAAATAAGGGAATGTGATTTCTCCATTCTAAAAGACATGAAAGGCAGTGAAGCCAGAATAAAGGAAAGTGAGAAGACCAGACAAGGAGGTAAAGAAGTGACATTTGGAGTCTCCATATCCAGGGAAAAAAATAACTACACTTTAACTTTTTTTTTTTTAATTACAGCCACAAGTGACATATATAGAGAAGCTAATGTATAACCTCAATTTCATTTTATATAATTTTATCTCATCAGATGAGTTTAAGTAAAAATGTTTAAGTAAAAAGAATATTATAAAGTCTCATTAAATTACCATTAAAGGCTTAGCACTTGTGTATGCAGATAAGGCCAGCGACTCTGAATGTTATAGGAGAAGAGTACTGGACAGGAAATGCAAAACCTGGACTTCAATCCCAGCTCTGGCACCAGCCATGTGACTGTGTAATCATTCAAATCCCTTGTGAAATAGAGGTGGCAATCCCTGCTGGTCACGTGGGGGTTTGCAAAGATCAAACGAAATAACAGACGCCATGTACACCACAAACCTCACACATCCCTCCACTCAGTAGTGCACCTATATTAACATTTGGGTTAGGAAAACTGGAACACTAATGGCTTTCCAAATAGATAAGGGACCTCCATGGTTTCAGACACCTTTCTGCTTGCACTGTTTCCACTGCTTGAAATGCCTTGCCCTTACCAGACCACCGGCTCTTGCCCCTGCTGAAGCCCTGTTAGCACAGTGCCTGGCCAGACTGCGCAGTCCCCACGGTACCCTGGGAACACTAGGTACAGTGAAGGGATTCTGTATGCATTTCCCTAATAAGGCGGGCTACCCCAGAGAAATCTGATACTCGAGAAGTCAAGTCACAAAGGTGACAGCCATGTAGGAGGTAAGGTCAGAATCAAAGCCCAGGCCTTCCAGACTCACTATGTACTCCTTCTACTCTGCTACTCACCATTTCACACAGTAGGTACTCAAGGAATGGACAAAAGCTTAAATACTCACCAGCATATGCCTATGAAGACATTATTCAATATAAGCATTTAGAAATAAACTAAAAATGTAAACTTAACTTATAAAATTCATGGGTTTAGGGACTACAAGTGTATGTAACTTAGGGGCAGAGCCCTTTTCTAGTACGTAAGACCCTGGATTTGGAACCCAGCACTCCCTCCAAAAAGGAGACATAAAACCCATGTGTTTAGCCTGATTAAGAACTCAGGCCTCGTTGTGCACACCTTTAATTCCAGCTCTTGGGAGGTAGAGGCAGGCGATCTGAGTTTGAGAGCACCCTAGTATACAGAGCAACTTCCAGGACAGTCAGGGCTACAAGAACAAATCCTGTCTTGAAGAAAGAAAGAGAAAAAAGTACTTCAAATTAACTAGCCCCAGATTTCTAGATATACCAAAACACAAGTGAGAAACAAACTCACTCTTAGTTGACCAGTACAAAAACACACTAAACATCTGAGTGAGGGGCAGGAAGAAAATTGAGAGCCTTTTGTTCTCCTAGAAAAATTCCTAAATCATTCAGTTCCCGTTTACTTAAATAATTAAGCAATTGCAACTTTATTTAAAGAGCACTTGCATGAATATAAATGTCTAGGCTGCCAGGAAAAGTGGAACAGACTCCCCCCAGACCTCCTCCCCGGGAGGAGAAGCAGCCTAAGGAGTTTCAGCCCAGTAGGTAATTGTTTTGTAAAATTAAAAGCCACAGAAAATTGGAGTTTCGAATGGAAAATGGCATCTCAACCGGAACACTAATAAAAACAGCTAATGAATAAGCGCATTCTGGCAAGAATATATAAAAATTGCAAAGCCTGATGTGGACAGTACAGAATACAGAAGGAATTCATGTGAGTAAACAGCAAATGAAGGAGTCTCCTTATTTGTGAAGAATCCATTGCAGCAAGAAATTGAACTAGAGGCCTTCTGCATCCAAGAGCAGGCCTACCTGTGGCACCCACAGAATGTGTTTACGGCTGTGGAGGTCACAGCCTATGTTCTGGGGACAATCTCCAGAGAGAGCTCTAATTTTCAGTAGTATTAATGCATACATGTAGTGAGGAATGATGTAGGTAAAATGATGAAGGCTTTCAGACAATGAGCCTTGCCTTCCTACTACACTCTACAGCAGACAGCAAAAGCAGGTGAAAGGCCACTGGGATCCCATCCCAGAGCTCTGTCAGCTGTGTGATCAGCAAACAAGAAAATGGTGTGATTGATCCCCAGCCTGGGGATCAGAGCACACACTGGGAGAATTGAGAGAACAATGACTAGAAGATGCTTACTTAGTACAGGGCTTGGAAGACAGCAGGCATTCATGAATGTTAGCTATGAGGATTGCTAGCCCTCCATTAGAGCCTGTACATTGGATTTGGAAAGCTACAAGTCTCTGATGTTAACTAGAAAGTCCTATGCAAATGAGCTCCCTTAACTGCTCTCATTTCTAGGGGTTTAGGAAGCAGAAGCTTCTGCAGGAATACCACTTCTGAGGTTCAAATTCAAACATGCCCACCAATAACCTCTCAGCACACATCAGGTCCTCTGGGATCAGATAAAAGACCGGCTTATATACTGGACTCAAATGATATTTTCATTTACATCTTTCTAAGTTAAAACATATATTTTCCCAAAGATCTACCAGATTTTTCTTAAATTATCCAAAGCCTTTCAAAGTTAGAGCAGAGTTTCCTCTTCATCTTTGCATATGACAAATTGCGAGGCTCCACAGTTCAACTCATCACTCATCATGTAAACAAAGAAACCTCTCAAGAGCCAAAGAGCAACATGTGCATGGATTCATGATGCATAAGGGTTGTCTTTTTTTCAAACACGAACAATGCAATCTATTCAGTAGAGAAGAGTACACCGTGCCAATTAAATATGTTGGGTTCCATAATTATAACTGCAATAATGAATGGAAAGGAGTGTTATTGCCACACAATGCACTTCTGTATTCAAGCCCGTGATTTGTCTCTGGTTTTATTCCTTTAGATTCTCTCTCTGATTAGATGTTACTGCAGATTATTCTCATGGCTAGCATGCATACCCACTCCCCCAATCAATAAAATCCAGATTAAACAAATAACTTTAAGACACCACCCCCCTCAAAAAAGAAGTCTATCCTTCTGATATAACTTTGTACATTTTCCCCCCAAAGCAGGGCCTTGCTCTGTAGTCCTTACAGGCTTGGTTGTCCCTACGTAGCCTTGAACTTTGTGGCAATCCTCCTGCTTCAGCCTCCTAGTGCTGAGATTGCAAGCATGTGCCACTGTAATCTGGTTTAATTTTCTACTTCCCAAACATAAAATGTACAAGAGCATGATTACATTTTTTGGGGGGAGAAACTACACAGTAAAATTTTGTTCAGGCTCACCCCCATCCCGAGGGAAGAAATGAGGGACCCTCTTCTCCTTGTCCTCTGTCTCGGGGGAAGGGGAGGAGAGAAAGACTGAGAGAGAGAGAGCATGCTCAGATCAGGAAGGGTCTTGTTTCCTTCCTGCAGTGCAGCTGAAGGGTAGTGCTGGGTAGCACTGACAAGTTGTCATTCCCCTGTTGCAGCACTGGAAGGGGCTAAACTGGAAAGACTGACACGAAGTTACTCCAAAACGGCTTAGTCACTAGTTGCAGCCATCTCAGGCATCTGGAGAATTGCATTCTGGACCACACGTGCATATGGTTTCTCTTATCCTCACACTTCTGCTTCAGTGGGTCCAATACATTTTAAAAATAAATTACCTCCTAGGACTTCACCATAGCACTCCAGCTCTCTGGCCTTTCCATACTTGGGCCAGACTTCTTCTGTATGTTTATGTGTAATTTGTTTAACCTTCTATTAAACCCTCTACTGATTTCCCACAGAAAGGATTTAAATTTTGGATGCGCCTGCAAGCAGACCTGAACGCCTGGCACCTTTTCCCTCCAGCTAGCAGGTGGGTTCAGAAAGAAGATTCTGTATCCAGAGCAGCCGCTCCTATCATGTACAGGCTCCCTGAAGCCTCCCAGCATTCCCTCCCAGCAGCCACTGCTGTGCTCAGCCAGGCTCCATGGAGGGGTTAAGGGAGCCATACACTCCCCCTTCAATTGAAGTCCACTCTCAAAGCAGACCTTTTCCCTTTGGCCATGGTAGTGGTTTGCCACAACTGTAAACAGCTCCTCAGATCAGTCCCAGAGGCCAGGCTTTCCAGGTGCTGGAAGTGTGTCACACAATACAATATTTACAAATAGCCCGGAACAATACATCTCAACTACACATGGCTTTACTGGTCTGACAAAATCCTCTCCCACAGGTAACCAAAGTGCTGTAGGCTTAAATGCCATGTATTAACCTTTCACTATGGGGTGTACATAATTCCCTAAGAATCTTTATAAAAATACAATGTCACCACAGTGTTTTTAGATGATAAATGGTGAAAGCAGAAGTGATAACAATAGCCATAATAATAATGACATTGTATACTGGGTAATGAACATGGTTAGATATCATATTTTTCTCTCTGTCTTTAATTCTTCTTCCTATCCACCCTTGTCCTGCTGTTGCCATGATTCAGGCCTATGTAGGAGGGAAGAAAAACCTAGTACTACCGAGTGCTAGGGGAAAAAAGATTCTTTTTAAAAGGGAAAAACAAAAAAAACCCACATAGCTTACATTGACAACTGGTCACAGGCACTGTGTTTCCCATTTTTCTTGTACTAAAATCCTGTACACCTACAACCTGGTTCCTTTCTGATACAGATTATTTCAGGTTCTGGGACCATGAACCCATGCTAGTTTGCATGGCTAAGCAGAAAGGCTCCAAAACAATTAGACAAAAGATCGTTATTGGGAAGAGATCTTTAGTTCCTTCAAGTTAGCCTGCTAACCTAAGTAGAATTTCAGTGTAGGTGTTCATTAATCCATTCAATAAATATTTATTGGGTTCCTAACATTTACATGGTACTGTGCTGGGTGGCATACAAAATGGAGAAAGAGAAGTATGTGCAGAGAAAGCCTCTACTCTGTTAGTATTTGTAGTCTAGCTGAGTGATGAAATGGAAACAATGCTGCACAAAACTCAAGTTACAAACCTCATAAGGAATAAAACGGCTCAACTGGAAGAGTGCCTGCCTCCCATGCCCTTAGCCTCTGGTTCAGCCCCCAGTCTGGTGGAGCAAGAAGGCAGTCATCCCAATACTTGGAAGGTGAAGGCAGGGGAACAAACGTTCAAAGTCATCCTCTGCAACATAAGAGTTCAAAGGCAGCCTGGGCTACATGAGACCCTGCTCCCCCACAAAGAGTATGAATCACAGTTCCAATAAAGTAAAGGCAGTCAAGGCAGACTTGATCTTCAAATAGGAATATAAACCTCAAAGCATAGATACGGGAAAAGAAGAATGCCGAAAAAAAATTCCTAAGAGTGAGAAACTGCAAAGCGGTTGATAGTATATTCGGACAATGTATCCACACAGGTGAAAAGGCAGCCTAGGAATCCTGTTTTGAAAACTCTGGCCTCTAGGGCCAGATGGTGGTGATAACAGAGTTGGAGACAGACAAATTCATCTGTAGTATATGGATGGATCATGCTGTAGAGCAGTGGTTTTCAACCTTCCTAATGCTGTGACCCTTTAATACAGTTCCTCATGTTGTGGTGACCCCAACCATAAATTTCTTTTGTTGCTACTTCATAGCTGTAATTTTGCTACTGTTATGAATCCAATGCAAATATCTGTGTTTTCCAATGCTCTTAGGCAACCCCTGTGAAAAGGAAACAGCCCACAGATTGTCATAGAGGGCTATATCACTAGCTGACCCAAGGAAGGTAATGGGAAGTCCGGATGGAAAATGCTTCATTAAGACGAACAAGACCTGTACCAGATCCATGTGCGCATAACATGCAGAGAGAAGAGCTGTGCGTCTGCAGAGATTCAGGCCTGGAGGCTCCCAGGAGAGTGACTGGGAGCCCAGAAAAGGGAAGGAAAAACATGGACCAACTGCTTCAGGGGTCTGCTTTTGGCAATGACTGTGGAGGTGATACTTGTAATTCTTATTTTACCCTTTTGGTGTGCTATGTATGTGTGGAAACTGAGATGGAAAGATAAAATGGAGCTGTGCTATGTTTATGCTTATTTACCTGCTCTTCTGGAGCCATAAACCTTGTTTGACCTCTCAGCCACCTAGAACTCACCAGAGCAGGCGCCACTGGGGCCAGTGAGTAAGTCCCAGGGATCTGCCTGTCCACCTCCTCAGCACCCGGGTTATAATCTTGCCAGAAGCCTGGTTTGGAGGTGTCTTACATAGGATGGGGGGGGTGTCAAGTGCTCACACTCAAAGCAAGCACTTTGCAGACAGGGCTATCACTCAGCCCTAAGTTCTGTTTTGAACAGGAATTTGTGGAAGTAGTGAACTAGGGACAGAAGGCAGTTGACAATGCATTTTAGAAATTCTTAAAAGGGGGACAGGATCCAGGTGGAGAGAACACAAGACAGCCTGTGAAGAAGTAAGATCTAAAAGACAGAACGTCCAGACAACAGAGAAGAAAACGGCCAAGGACAAGATGTAGGGAAACAGTTAGCTGGCAGGAGAAGGAAAAAGAGCCAGCCCAAGTGCCACCAAATGAAGCTGTCCAAAACCAGGCAGTGCCGCAGTACAAATGGAGGAATTTGTAAAAGGAAACCGAAGTTAATGGTGCCAAATACCACAGGGCGGGCAAGGCAGATAATGCTTAACTGCAGGCCACCAATGCTTGGTGACCTTCAAAATATCATTTTGCAAGATAGATCTCAGAAAGCTGACTGCTTCCTCTGGACCACAAAAAGTCCAAAGAGCAGCCCAGGACACTGCAGTAGGTGGGCAGGGAGCATGGAGCCTGGCAGATCATCTGCATAACACCCAGCAGCTAAATGTGAGCTCTGAGGTTAGCCTTCCAGTCCTCCCACTCAGCAGCAGGAGGCTTCCTCTGCTGAACCACCCAATTTAGGTTTGCAGGCCACCGTGACCTGTGCTCAGCAAGGTGTACCGACATCGTCAGCCGCCTCTGCTGACAAGTGCCGCATCTCATCTCAGACGGAATTAAAACAGATAACACCAGAGCAGAGCCCCGTGAACCTATTAAATATTCCACAAGTAATTTATTTTTGATGTAGAGGAGAGGGAGGGAGGAAGCAAGGGAAGTTAGTAAACCATCATTATGTTATCAACAAGGAAAGGGCTGGCATCACAAGACTTACAGCTTCTGCTGAGGCTGAGCCAATCAGAGCTTAAGGAAGGTCCTTTTAGTCTGTAGAGCAGTCAAAATGGCTGCCACCGAGATCATCCTCTCCAAAAGGTGTCCCACCTAGGAGAGGCAGTGGAGCAGAAGATAAAGAGAAGGCAAGAGGACCAGGATGTAGGGCTATGAGTGGGACTAGGGAAGAGTACAGTACTGGAGGTAACTGGTGGGAGTGGCCTTACTTGCAGTCTCTTCATCCCTTTAAGAACCAACGAAAACACTGACTCTCCCAGAAAACTACAAACAAAACATCCAGGGTAATCCCCAGGAATGAACAAACCACCTGAAGCCCACCCTCGTGGGAGCCATCCCTGACCCTTGGTGGGTGTTCTCATCTCTCGCTCACCAAACTTTTCAATATCGCACCTTACACATTTCATCCATCTTCTAAACAATTCTGCCCCTGCCTCATTTTACTAATGTCACACCCTAAGGCAGTAGGGTGGGGGGAGGAACAAGTAAAACTAATTCCCAATGTTGACATTTGCTACAGCATAAATTTATATATTTTCTCATATTTCCTAACATACCATTAGCCTTCTCTTATTTAAAACAATTTGAACAACAACAACAACAAAAAATATCAGAAGTACCTTTCATCTGTATAAAGCAGCTACAAAAAAAAACTTAAAAAGAGAATGAAGTATATAAGTACATTCTAGAAGTGGATTCTAGGAAGTCTAATGCAGAGATCTGCTTTCCTTTCCTTTGGATGGGAGGGCAGGCAAACCTGGATAGCTGACATTTCACTGGGTGCCCTAGGAAAGGTTATGTTTTCTTAATGGAAAATTCTACTCTGACCCAGTGCAGTTTCTAATTCCTTTCTCATCAACTAAAATCATAGCAAATTCTGGCTTGCTTTAGTGAAGTATGGGCAAGTGTGTTAACACTCCTAGCATGCGAAAGACATAAAATCACTAAAATATCGCATCCATCTGGTCATCTCCAATCTACTCCAGATGCCTGAAAATCAAAGGGGGAGAGCACAAGCTTTCTATGGAATTAAACAGTTTTCTGGCTCCCAGGTGTAAGTAAACACCCTCCCCCAACATACACAACACACACCATTTTGACACAATCACCACCACAAGGAAGGTTGTATTATCCATAGGCCACATTCCCCTGAGACGGTGAGATGGGTCCTCTTCCATACAGATTTTTCTGGAGTCTTGAGCACTCAAGTCTGCTGACGAGGGCTTGAACGATTCTGCATCTATTCCTTTTCCCTTTATCGTGAATCAATTAACAATGTTAAATATTTAACACATTAGTCTAATTTCACTGCACAAAACAATTCCTGAGAAGCCAAAGCAGTGGCACTATAAGATAGGCAAGGGACACGACGTGGAGAAAACTGAATGAAGAAGTGTGGTGAGGTGAGTGTGCATTTTTAAAATATAAAACTCTATTCACAATTCACTGAAGATGGATTGCTTGTTTCTTTCCTTCCACTGACAGGTCCTGAATCTTTATGGAGAACATTAAATTAAAGCGCATAATGGGTTTATGTAGCGTAGTGCACATTGGAGACATTAGTCACGTCCCTTAAGCATTTTTCTCATTTTCTAAGCCTGACTTAAGCCCCATTTCCCCATTGATGAGGGAAGTCCATACTAACCCACAAACCACATCTGCAGTCTGCTGAGCCATTTTTTACATTTGTCAACAGAGGCTGTATCCCATACTCAAAGCCACCAAAGATTATTACATTTCCAGCATGGTTTACAGGATACACAGAAAAGCTAATAGGGTCATTCGAGTGGGAAGTTTTCTTTTCCTCCCTACAAAATGCATCATGGCATTAAGAGAAAATTTAAAAAAAAAAAAATCACCTCCCAGCTGTCTTGCAGAATCCTGACTGAAGAGATGAGGAGGGCACTTTCTGCTCAAGCACACAGGCAGTTCAAACAGAAGCTCTGAACCAAGAATAGTGGTTACTTAATTATGTTACTTGGGCAGTCCAGAACCTTTTACCTCCATTTCAGTATACTCTTTTATTCCTACTAGGGCAGTGTGTGTTTTAGTGACTTCCGTGAGGCATTTTAATCTAATGCACATCCAGTCAGACTGTTATTATGTCAAGCTGACCCATGCTGGTACTATTTAAAAGATACACAAACTGTACAAATGCTTATGGGGCATCTAGGTGAATATGATGTTAATGAGGAGCCTGAAATGAACAGGTTACTTGCCAGGCAGCAGATTTCATTAGCATTGTATAACTCTTGCATCATGGTATTCTTACTGTGAAATCATTAGGCACCCTTGATCAGTGCCTGGAAGGGCTAGTATTTCAGCATAGCACATTTCGGCTTGAAGAGAAATGAGATTGATGGCTGTCAAAGAGAAAGCCAAGAATACTGCAAATAAGCACCCCCTAAAATCCTATAGCAGGAATTTGGGGTAGTCTCGTCATATCCCAAGTTCCAAAACATTGCCTCAGAGCACTCTTCATGTTCTAGATAGCTATATTCTGAGTGAGATGACAAGTCTTCATTAAACTTGACTCAGAAGAAATAAGAAGTTTGGTTAATGTGTTAGCACCTAAGACCCATTGTATTTCCTTCGTTTCCGGAAAGAAAGATATAAATTCACTTAGGTCACAATAACCAACACTGATGGAGCCCCCACCAGCTGCTTTGCCCTTGAAAGGCATCCTGTGGGTACAGATGTATAAATACTCCTACAAGCTCATGAGAAAGACATCATTATCTCTGATTTCATATACTTTGTATAAAAAAAGAAAAGCAGTCTAGTGATGAAGCTTACTGGTAAAGAACTTGCCTGTCCTGTGCAAGGCTCTGGATTGTTATCTCCAGGACTGAAGAGGAAAAAAATGAAGTTCAGACTGCTTGACTCACTTATGTAAAAGTCACACACCTGGCATGGTCAAGAGTGAGATCTGAAGTCTGAATAGCCTTGCTCTAGAATTTGTCCTCTTGACTGCTATATTCACTTCCTGTATCAGCCACCCTAAGATTTTTTCCCAAGTAGTTAATTTTGATCAAATACCTTGTATACCTTTTAAAATAAATTGAAATTAAAAGGTAAATCCAGTATTGTAAGCATCAGTCTAGGAATTTAGAATGTATTTGCCTATGTTTTCTTTGGTGCTTCAAGGAGCACATTAGCTTTAATTCTAGAGCAGGCTTTCTGCTGGAATGAGTACTACATAATTTATTAGCTTCCAGTACAGAGTAGGCAAAAAAAAAATATGATTTCCATGTATCCAATCTTTAGCTGATGGTAAGACTCCCACAATACAATTCACTGTAATTCTCAGAGAAATGTTCATTTATCCACTCATGTAATCAGAAATTTATGTTGTTTACTTTCTGGTAAAGATACTAAGAAATGAAAAAACCTCCATCTTTTCCCCAAACCTTGACACCCCAAAACTAAAGCACCAAGACTGACAACACCCGAAGACTGCAACAGTTCTTGGTCCACCAGAGTGAATGAAGGCAAAACAAGTTTGACATTTCCTGCTGACTATGATTACAGCATCTTTTAATGAAGCTCACTTCAAATCATTTTAAATCCATTTGCTCATGTCAACATCAATGTACTCAGCATTATCTACCAATTAGTAAACCGGAAAATATTCTTTGGATAATCTGAAATCTCAGTAAAATATTCAGTGTGCCATTCATTTACTCTAAACTGCCCTGTAAAAACAAATTAGCGAAAGCAGCTGTCGCAGGACGACATAAACACCTATTAATACAACCCAACTACACTTCAGTCTCTGGCCAGATTTCCTAAGAAAGAACTATGCAGAGGAAAACTATAAGCCCATGACATTTTCAAATCAACAGGCCTAGGCCAATGTGAAGGAGCATATTTACCCGCCCCACGTGTGAGACAAAATTCGGACTGAGAAGAAAAGGGCTAACACCTGCCAATTCTTTCAAGGAAGAGCTCACATCTTTATGCTACAGGAAGTCTAGAAAGTCAAAAAGGCCTAACAGATGGCATGCTTCATAAAGATCAGAAATGTCAAAGAGCGTGGGAGCTGACCAAATGATTATGAATATGCAAGGGAGCAATCATTTTGACTGCAAGGACCAGCCTATACAGGACTCTCACCCTGCAGAAGAAGCCACTCTTGAACTTACGAGAAGGCTAGAGTACATCACTTTCCAGCCAGCACTGACTGGTCCTTTCCCACAAATCAGCCTGACAAAATCCTATCATTTAAATATGGCAATATTTCAATAGCCGCCTTCCACTTAGGACCCTTTCAATATTTTTCATTTTAATGCATCGGTTATAAATAAACTGCGGCAGCACCTGTTTGGAAGGATTAAAAATGCTTTTATATTATGAAAGGCCGGGTGAGAGCTTGTTCTCTGATGAACACACTCGTCATCGGCACAAGACATCTGCAGTGGAGGAGCAGTATTCTTCAAGAACGATTTCGATTTGAGAATCTAAATGAGGCTTCAGTCTCTAATGACTACTCACTACTCTGAACTTTCACACAGTACGGAACGCCTCAGAATGGGTACCCAACAACAACGCTATCAATCACAGAATGGAAAAGGCTAGCATGTGCAAACCCAACTGACGGAAGGTAGAAAGGCTTAGGAGTGCACGGTCGTTCTTTCCTTAGGAAAGCCGTGACCCCACGGACACAATGTGCTGGAGCAAACACCAGATCCAGTATGAAAAATGTGACTGCAAAGAGTCCCACAGTGTTTCCTAAATGCTCCTGGGGCCGCTTAGCTATGAAGCAGCTCGCTTTCTAAGGCATGCGTTTCAATTTTGACATGTGCTGGTCATAGTAAGGCATGGAGAAATAAACACAAAGATACATGGCTTGGGGGTAGTGAAAATATGAAATCCATCATGGAACCCACGGAAAAAATCACAGATATGATAGTGCATGTTCAGAGTCACAGTGCTAAGCAGTTGGAGACACCTGGATCTCTGGGGCTCAATGTCTGGCCAGCATAGCCTGCTTGGTGAGCTCCAGGCCAATGAGAGACCCTGTCCTAAAGGAGGACATTTCTGAGAATGACACTCAAAGCTGTCATCCTCTGGTCTCCTCACCTGCACATCCAGGAATGCAAGAGGGAGAGTATACACACACACACACACACACACACACACAC
>CABHPQ010173389.1:23259-40356 GCA_902168405.1 Peromyscus aztecus
TGCAAGAGGGAGAGTATACACACACACACACACACACACACACACACTCATTAAAAAAAAATGGTGACTTGTCATCAATTCTCCCTCCAGGGTCATATTGGGCATGGGAAAGAGAGGAACCTACCATTTGAACCGAGACCAGTAAAATTTAGATTTTTTTTTTCAAAAAAAGAAAAACAAAGTTTAAAATGCTCTCACACTTGTAAGACTTGGAGAATTTACAGGTGCACTAGGGATTCTCCTTATTCTACAGCAAGCCAAGGAGAAAAACAAAGGAACCTAAAAAACAAAAGAAAGAAATCCAAAGGACCTAAAGAATTCAAAATCTTAAGTCCAGTCACACCCATGCACCCTCTGGGAAGAAGTCCTAAATATGTCTGAAGTCTATAGTTCTCAACATTAGTTATTAAGAAGGGCTTTTCATGTTGATTATAGCCATCAATAAATTAAAAATGAATAGATTTATCTAGGTATTTAATTTCATTACCCAGCGTCACACACACACAGCCTGTGGCTTTTATAGAGAAAGAGACTTTCTTTCCTAGCCTGTAACTTATATGCTAAACAGAAGAAAAATGCTAAAAAGCAGGGGGAGTTGGAAGATGGGGAGAGAAATGGTTGGAGGAGCTTGAGAAAAGAAGAAGGAGGATGCAATTTTGATAATGAAACCCAGTATTTTGTGAGCTAGAGAAGGACCCGAGGATACAAGAGCATTCTGTACGTGGTATCTGTAGGAAAGTCACAGCCAGATCTTAATACTAATTCAAAATGTTGCAAATTTTAACCCCGTTTCTAGTATTTACCAACATTTTAATCGGTTTTTCACATTTAAAAAAAAAAAGATGCATTTCTCACTTGAAAAAAAAATCAAGCAGTAGAAAACATCACACAGAAAGACTATAGGCAGCATGGTGTCAATCTTGTATTCTCAGCTCTACATTGTGTGAGATGAGGCAGGGACATTGGCAAGGAAAAAGCCTGACGCCAGCCAGATTCTGAGCTTCCTCTGCCATCAGAGAGGGGCTCCTGGAACAGGTGTCTTGCCAAGTCCACAAGAAAAGAACAGAACTTCGCAAATAGAATGTTTGCTTCACTTGTGAAAATCCTAAAAGGAAAACTACAGTTTCTAAAGAAGGCAATTAACAACTTACTTCTCATGGAAATGGCTACTGTGCCTTTGATCCCAGTGGCGCATGTCTGTGTGGATGATGTGTGGATGATTCTTCCTGCCAGGTGGGGCGTTATTGTAGTCCTGGTGTGGGTTTTGAGTTTTTAGAAATAGAAATCACACCCTGGGCTCCAGTTTTTCACTTAAACTAGAGTCCCAAAATGTCCCTACGACTACAGGAAAATCCAAACTAAGAAAGACATATACATTTTACCCTATTAGAGCCCCGCCTAAGAATGAAACAGCTGTGTCAGAATAAACTCTTATGGACGCTCTGGTTTCCACTTCTGTAATTATAATTATGTCTAAGTACAATCACTTACCTTTTATAGGAGGCACTTCATCCACTCCTCCACAACAATAACAGCTAATGCTTATAGGGTGCTTACTGTGTCTCAGGCAGGGCTTTGACGTGTCTACTAGGCTGATACTCTCAGCTCCCCATTCATGAATAAGGAGAGGAGGCGCAGGAAGATGAAATGATTATTTTAGGTCTGTCACAAGAAAGGAAGCAGAGCCAAAATCTGAACCTAAGCAGATTATCTCTTGTACCACATGATGGACTGTGGGAGGCAGCATTTTTGAATCACGTGAAACTGTACCTCATTTTCTGTATATTAGCCCAAGAAGAATTAGAAATTTTGTTTTGTTTTGTTTTGTTTTGTTTTGGACACGTTCTCATGGATCCAGCCTAGTCTCAAACTCACTATGTAGCTGAAGATGGTCTTGGTCTTCTGATTCTCCTGCCTCCGTCTCCCAAGGGCTAGAATTACAAGCATGCACTGCCACTCCCAGTGCATGTGGTAGTGGGGATCCAACCCAGGGCTTCTGGTAGGCTAGGCAAGCATTCTAACAACTGAGCTCCATCACTAGTCAAGAACTGCAACTCTTTTTATAACTGTCCTATCCTCAACTTCAGGGTCCTTTGTTCTACCTTCTGTTTTTGTGCAAAGTCAGTAATCAAATCGTCAATTCTCTAATTAGCAAACAAAAGCAAAAACAGCAATGTCAGTTCCACATGATCTCCAAAATATGGTGTGATGCAAGTTAAAGCACTCTACAAACTGTAGCAAGCCAGACAAGTGTTAGCTGCTATTACAGTGATTCAAGTTTTCACAGCGTCATCTCTCCTTCTCCATGTTAGACCACTGGACAGTTCCATTAATTAGATGTGTTAGGAAAAGAACACAAACTAAATAAGGAACCAAATGCCAGAATAGTCTGAAATTGCCTTCAAATAATACTGATTAAACCAGCCATTGACAATGAAACAACAGTCTTGGTAGGGCATTGTGTCAAAGTGCCCATTTAGCTAGTCTAATTTATTCTACTAAAAAAGAAGAAGAAAACCATAAAAACCTTTCAGATACTATTAGAAAGTAAGCTATCATCCATTAAAACTGAAGTTGAATGGATAAATTTTAAGAAATGCACAGATTTGTCAAAAAGTGAAGTAATATTTCTTAGCATTCATTAGCAATTATAAAGCACTAAAACTTGACGCTCTGTAGAAAAGAGGGTGTCTGCACAGAAGAGAACCAGGAAGTATCTTATCTATGAGCAATACATTCACTAAAGCCTTTAATGAGTGTACAGGACTAAGCCCAGGAAGAATTTGCTTGAAATATGCTGTTCTAGTGGTGTTAGTACCTAAAGGGACCGTTGCTAGAACACTGAATATAGGGCAGCGGTTGTATGTGGACCTCCCCTGAAATCTCATTTAATCCTTGCACAGTAAGAACTGTATGGAACAGGCTGTAGATTCCCAATTTTTCAAATGACAGAACAAGGCCCAACAGTGTAAATTAACCACTATAAAGGGTGAAGGACCAGAAGTCAAAAATGCCTGCCCAGTCAGCAGCGCATGCACCAATCAAGAGTGTTGCAGGTTTCTTGAGTGAGAGACAACCTTTAATGCCTAAGGAGAGGGGTTCGGAAAACCTTAGGTGGCCCCAGACAAAACCAAAAGTTACTGAGCATAGACATTCTACCACTGAATAGCTAGGCTCATGATTTACTCCAAACAACAGTATACTTACTGTCTGACATTTAATATTTTTCCTCCAATTTACTATGAAAACCAACAAAAATTTGTATGAAATACATCCTCAGTGCTGGGTTGGGGACACGTTATACCATTCTACCTGTTGAAAATACAGAACACTCAGCCATCAACCTACGCCCTTATAGAGAAGTAACATCCAGGAGAAATGAGAGCAGTATAAAGTAAATGCCTGTTGTGCAGGAAAAAAGTTGAAGGTCTTCCTCCATGGAGTGAATTTGGAGTCTATTTTAAACAAGGCATTAGAAATGGCTGAAAAAGAAAAATGGGTAGGTGTTGAGAATGAAATAACACAGAGAGAGAGAGAGAGAGAGAGAGAGACACTAACAGATAAGCTGCTCTAAACATCAGAGGTAGACCAAGGGGCCTCTGGGGCTGAAAGAGATGGCTTCCTCAGGGTTCTGGTTCTTGATTGTTGCCATGCTAAGAATGATTTGAAGTGTTTGTTAAGCACAGGTTTCTGGGATCCATCCCCAGAGTTCATGATTCAGCGGGTCTGGGGTGGGGTTCTTCTAACAAGTTCTCAGGGGATGCTGATGCTGCTAGCCTAGACCTCATGCAGGTTGTTTCATTCAGGAGATCAAAGGAAACAGGAGCATGCTCATTGCAGTGGATTGAGGGAAAGGCTGTCAATGTCCTAGTTTTCAACCTACAAAACTACTAGGGGACAAGAGAACCTCTCTGGGTAGAACAGGAAGCAAGTATACAATGCCCATAAAAAAGAAAGACTTGGTCTAGCCTGCAAGAGTCAAGGAAAGCACTGAGCTAAGGAGCCAGACTAAAGGGAGGAGTAAGAGGGCACTGTAAGAGGTAGAAGGAGCCAGATCAAACTAACAATCAGCACAAGTCACCTACGGATTTGGTCACACCCAGATCAGAGACAGAGAAGTCAAAAACTGTGAGGTAATGAAGATCATGCCTATCATATAGAAATAAATAGGGAAATTGGAAATGCTTGCTCCTTTTTAAAGATAAAAGGAAACAGAGCCTGGTTTTGTGTATAAGTTTCCGTCGTCCCAGGAGTTGTATCTAATATATAGTTAAGAAATATCAGAGCCTAGGAAAAAGTGTAGTGGGATAGAGATATGGGCTTGGGAATTGTTTATCTCTTAAAGAAAGTTGGATTACATAAGTAAATATGTTCCTTCAATTAAAAGCACTTAATGAGGGAGCTCAGTTTGGTGGCAGACACCTTTAATCACAGTCCTGGAGGGGCAGACACAGGGGTTCTCTATGATCCTGATCTACTTAGGGAGTTCCAGGCCAGCCGAGACTACACAGTGAGACCCTTTCCCAAAAAGAACAAAAAACAAAAACGATGTACTTAGAAGGGGTGGGAGGAATGGCTCAGTGGTTAAAAACACTGGCTGCTCTTCCAGAAGTTCCTGATTCAATTCCCAGCACCCATAAGGTGACTCACAACCAGCTGTAATTCCAGCTCCAAGGGATCCAACAGCCTCTTCTGGTCTCTGCAGGTACTGCACACATGTGGTGCACAGATATATATACAGAGAAAACACGCACACACATTAAAAAGATTAATTTTTTTTAAGTTTTAGAAAGTATGTATGAGAATGACATGTAGATGAGGATGCAGCTTCCTCAACATGCATAAGTTCCTGGGTTCAATCCCCAGCATCTCAAAGAAAGGAGGTATTAAATAAATAATAAATAATTAACACTGGCCAGTTGCGGTAGTCTGCATGAATCATCCCAGGATTTGGGAGGTACAGACAGGACAATGCAAGTTCATGGCTAGCCTGGGCTACACAGTGAGACTGGGTTTTTGCATTTTGTTTCATTTAAAAAGCAGCAACAGTGAGTTCCAAGATAGCCAGAGCTGTTACACAGAGAAACCCTGTCTCAAAAAACCAAAGGAAAAAAAAAAATGGCAGCAACACTATCTTAGCTGAACTTACTAGAGATGTCTCTTACACATGATGTGTGTGTGTGTGTGTGTGTGTGTGTGTGTGTGTGTGTGTGTGTGTAGATATAAGAAGAGGGGGAAGACGAGCACACAGGCCTAGTTTTTTAACAGATTAAATACAAGAGCTTAGGTTATAATCATCAAAAGCTAACTAAATATGGTATTCTTCAAAATCCTCCAGTTTGCCAATATTGAAACACTAATTTATTATTCACTGCCACGTTAGTGTCACTCTCTCACCTCTTACCAAGTTCCTCGCATAAGCCATCTGGAGGCAAGTCACTCTTGGCCCATCTGTGTTCTCAAATTCACGAATCCTAAACATCTTTTCCTCGCCATACAAGGAACATAGATTTCTACCACTCTCTTAAGTAAAGGAAATGGTGTATGGAGTGCCTGGATTTCTAAAACGAATATTATGCCTTGTTAAAGATGCTGGAAAGTAATTAGGTCGACTAACTAATGGCCTTGCAAGCAAAAACGAGCTTCCAAGTCACTTATCAGCTAACTCGGTGATATCTGCTCATCACATCTATGCTTCCAAAACCACAGACATCAAACATTCCTCAAAGCCAAGCATTTTAAGAAGAAGCAAAATACCTAAGATTATCTCAGGTGCCAAAGACACTTCCCAGGCCATCACAGCTTTGGGAGCTGGACAGCCCACCCCTAGCATGAGGTCCTGCTCAATCATCTGTTGCCGAATTACCTTAGACAAGATGCTTAATTTGACTAAGACTCGGCTCCCTCATCAGTAATCTGAGGCTTGAAAAGTAACTACCTCAATTGACAAAAAGATAGACACATTGATTAAAAAGAAACAGTCCAAAAATAGAACCAAACAGATATTGATTTTTCACAAAGGTGCGGAGTCAGTTGAAAGCCAAAAGGGACAGTCTCTTCAACAGATATTTCTAAAGCAACTGGCTATCTATATACCAAAATATAAGCCTCAATCTCTTCCTGACAAGTACATAAAAATTAACTCAATGGTTAACATAGTCAAAAAAACCCAAAATGAGGTAACAAGACCAACCTGCAGTCCAAGGGTGACATGTGCCTCAGGACAGCAATGAATGGCACCCAATGCAAAATCATAAACTTGTTTAAAACACTGAGGATTCTGCTTTACTTTGAATTTTTCTTTGTGTATGTAACGCAACTATACAGCACTGAGTCACAATGTCAAGTGGCAGGACACACCTGAAAACTCCAAGAAGAAAACAGGACAAAATCATCATGGCTGGGTTAGGCAAGATATTCGCAGTTACCTCATGGAAAGTACAATCCATAAAACACAAAGTGAAAAGCTGGACTTCATAAAACTAAAAGCTTTTTCTCATCAAAAGATATTACTAAGAGGAGACGGAAAAGGCAAGCTACAGACAGAAAATACAAATTACACATCTCACAAAAGGCTTATGCCCACCATTTTCAGTGCTTGACAGTAAGAAAACAAGCCATTTTTTTTAAAATGGGTCAAATCTTTGAATAGACATTTCACCACTGATACTCAGATAGCAAATAGGCACATTAGATGTGCACCACCAAGTCAGTGGAAAATGCAGCTTAAACCCATAAAGACATCTCAATATAACTATCAGAATGGCTAAGACTAGACAGCCACGCCCTGACAATATTACATGCTTACAAAGATGAAAGAAGACCAGACTTCAGTTCCAAAATGGAATGTAAAATGGTACAGCCATTCTGGAGAACAACTTGGTGGTTTCTTTAAAAATTAAATAAGTACTTACATATGACTCAAAAACCTACTACTAGGCTTTCGGGTAGGAAAGGTGAGAACTTACATCCATAAAAACTTGTACATAAATATTTACAGCTACATTATCTGAAATACCAAAAGCTGGAAACAGTATCAATCTCCCTTGGTCAACACCATGGTGCATTCATAACAGAATTCTACTCATCCATAAAAATAACAGTGAGAAATTTAGAGTGTAAGATGTTAAGTGAATGGAGCCAGATTCAGAAGACCACATCCAGTACAGTTCTCTTTCTGTGGCATTTCAGGAAAACTAGGACAGTAAGAATGTGGAATAAAACTAATGGCTACCACAGGGTAGGAGTGTCAGGGCAGTCTGCTCACAGGCTCAGTGTGAAGAGGTCTGGTAATGAATTGTGGTGCTGACATGTTGCCACGAGGTAGTTACCTAACTCTATTCCCAAAACTCACAAAATTCCACCTCCCTAAGAAAGTAAGCTTTTGTTTGGGGAAGATTCGAAAACAAATTCTTCAAAATAGCAGCTGGACACAAAACTTACCTAGCAAAGTTTCTTCTCCTGGAGCAGCTGTGCAAACCCAGCGGGTGATGACCGAGACCTGCTCTCAGGACGCACTCAGCAGAGTGGTGTGCCCCTCCCAGTCTCTAACACTCTTAGAGCTTGCAGAAGTCCAGCTCAAAGAGGAGAAGAAGTCACTCCACCTGGGCTACACAAAGTTTGACAGAATCATCAGGAAGTAACTGGCTACAACAGCCACTAGCAAAAGAGTGCCTGCCCTCCACTGAAAGGGTGGAGAAACTTCGCACAGGCTTACTGCATTGCTCTGAAATTAGAAGATACCAGAGGTCTGCTGAACTTGGCAATTGTCAAGTTCCCCTTCCAGTATCTGTTGCTAGGAATTTTCTCCAGAATTCTACAGATCTGCACTTCAGACAGCAGCTATTATTGCTTCCTAGGAGCAAGTCAGGCTTATTTGATTGGCCTTTTTGAAGGTACCATCCATGTGCTAACCTGCACTACTACTCCCAAAGACCTCAGCTAGCATGTGGCATTATGTGCAGTGTGCTAAGAACCCACCAGGAGCCAGGCGGTGATGGCACACACCTTTAATCCCAGCACTCGGGAGGCAGAGGCAGGAGGATCTCTGTGAGTTCGAGGCCAGCCTGGCCTACAAAGCAAGTTCCAGGAAAGGCGCAAAGCTACAAAGAGAAACCCTATCTTGAAAAACCAAAAAAAAAAAAAAAAAAAAAAAAAAGAGAATCCACCATGATAGGAAACATTTCATCCCACAAACAAACCAACAAACAAAAGATTTCTCTTTCCCTCTCTTCCTGTTATGGGTAGTTCTACATCTTGTGTATATTTTTCATGGAGTCAAGGGTGACTAACTACATGATTGCCAGTGGAAAAATACCGAACAGAAATTGGATATTGGCAGTTCTTCAGTTTTTGTTTTTCTGTGGTTTTTAACACAAACCTGAGGACACAGACTATTAACGTGAGTCAAACAAGCCAGTGCACAAGCCTCAGTAGCTGAGCTCCATAACAACCTAAGTGTACCTACCACGCTGTTCTAAGGAAACATGCATTTATACAGTAGACACCTGCCATTCGCCACACTTGCACAGGTCTCCTGCAAGTACGACATGTTTTTAATGTTGTCTGTCTTCTGTGCTGTTCCTTTAACTTTGCTACTCCAATTCATTAAACTAAAAGAATAATAATTTGAATTAATGAGGCATTACTATGGCCTCAGTCTTTAATACGCAATTCACATTCAAATCAAATCAATACTTTTATCAAGAACTAATTATGTCCTGGTGCAGTGCTGGCTTCCACAGTAAATTCAAGACATTTTTACTAGCTGTACTCTCAAGAGTCTTAAAAATATAACTTATGTGTGGTTATATAAATCCAAAAATGAAAGTAAAAATTCAATTATGGATGTATTTAAGAACAAATCAACACTAATTTATCAAAACTAAAAAGATGGCCAAGGCTAAATATTCAAGATAATTTCCAAGGTATTTGTAAATGGATTTGGCTAACTGGTGACTTGTTTGCTTCTTGTTTTTTTTCCTTAGACAATATCACAATGGGTATGCATTCTGCAACTATGCATCAGTGGATGGCTGAAGGAGAAAAGACAGGCGCCTGAACAGATAGCTGAAGTGACCCTTGAGTGAAATATTTGGTAGTGATAAACCATACTAGTAGCCTAGAATTTGATCAACACCTCTGCCTCCTCTGGCAGACTATTCAACACTCATGCTAGAGAGCCTGTTAAAGACTCCCTACTTCAGAGGCAGGCAGATCTCTGTGAGTTCAAGGCCAGCCTGATCTACAGAGCAAGTTCCAAGACAGCCTGGGCTACACAGAGAAACTTGCCTCATGAATAAATAAATAAAGGGAGGGAGGGAGGGAGAGAGGGAGGAAGGAAGCCTGCCTACTTCAAAACTGTCCTGAAAGAAAGACAACTTAGAAATCAAGCACTGCACATGTCTCACAACGAAGGCGCTTTAAGTCCCTGAAGCCTACCAAGCCAAGGAACAAGCTATGGGGTGCTAACCAGAACTGAATTAACGACACACAGACGTCTGAAGAAAACAAGAAAATTCTCAAATAAATACAGAATCCAAGACCTCCGGCAGTTAGAATTTCAGCAATCTGTCATTCTTCCTTTCCATGATTTTTAAATGCTAGATCCTGACTGAAATAATGTGATAGTTCCAATCAGCACTTTTTAATGAACTAGACTAAAAATGGATGGGACACGACGGAGTGGGATGGGCAGCACAGGACAGAGGAGGCAGGACGGAAGAGACAATGGCCACGGAAACAAGACGGACGGGTTTGGACTGATAGGAAGAAAAAAACCCAAGTGCAATGAGCACACACAGGATAAACACATCATATAAATTTAATATGCCTACGATTGCACTGTGACATCAAGAAAGCATAAAAACCACTGTCTTGAATCTTATGTATGGTACAGTAAGCTCCTACCCAAACTCTCTTTAAGAACATTTACCATCCTCCCAAGAACAAGAATCTAATGGCTAACTCTAAGAAAAGGAATTACCTATCGAGTTTATGGAGCCAGAACAGAAGGGAAGAAATTTTTTGCATGTAAAGTTTTTGTCTAAAGTTCTAGTGTATCTGCAGATCCACAAAATACATCCAGGGTGTCTACGCTGTGACCCAAGGTCTACCTCAGGCTGCAGCACTATCCTAACCCATATCGCCACAGTAGTGAAGCAGTAAGGCTCCCAGGGAGGGTCTGAAGTCGCTGTTTCTGCTCCACCCCTCGTCCTAAAAACCCAAGCTTAGACAATGAAAACGGTAATACCCACCAGCCTGTGTACACTTTCTCCCTGATCCTATCAGCATCGATGACTCCGCTGCAAAGACGAACTGGCTGCACTGGAGAAGTCTTGCTGCTCCAGCTTGCAGTTCTGCTTGCTAGACACACAGAGAAACACACACACACAAAAGAAACCTAGACATTCAGTACGAGAGTCAGGATCTAGGAAAACCACAACCAAAAGGAATACTGAGCTACAAAATTTCTTTCGTAGATCCCTGATACATAGAGGTTATAGCATTTTAAAATAAAGCCCGCAGTCAAAACACCAATAATGCTTCAAACCAAAAGCAATGCACAGCAAAGAATATTAGATAACAACCAAATAATGTCAATAAAGCAGGTTAGTCAGTGAAGAAAAAAAAATCTTTAAAAAAAAAAAAGGATATGCTTCGAAAACAAATGGCATGAAAGAAACAAACAGTAGATGTCTAAGAAGTTTAAGATCCGTATAATGGAGTCAGAGAGAGAGTTCAGCAGGAAAAGGCACGGGCCACCAAAACTAACAATCCACATGCTAGAAGGACAGAACTGAACCCCTAAGTTGTTCTCTGCCTCCAGACACGTCACGGCAGGTGCACACCCACACACACATACCTCAGACACATAAACAAGAGTAACTTTAAAAATCAGTAGAATGGCTCAAGAGAGGTAAATAGAAACACATCTTCAACCTTCTAGGCACGCAGACAAAACCAAACACTAGAGAAAAGGGTGTCACAAGCCGCCGTGCAGCACTGTGTCAGCTGATTTTTAGCCTACTTAAGCAGCAGGCTCTTTACATCTTTTCTCTCTAATTGCCAAGGTGGTAACCCATATTCATTATAGAAAATCTAACCATATTCAAATACAACTTCTTTTCACAGAAGTCCTTCAGAATCCCATTCTCCAGGGATACCCACTGCTAAGAGATTGTGTTCATTCTCCCAATGCCAAATGAATATTCCAATTCGATAGCAGCCATTCTAGACAAATTATAATAACATGACTATTTACATCTACAATATCCTCCAGTAGTATGTTCTTCTTTCTTCCTATTTTCTAATGTGCAGACATAGTATGTGCATGTGTGTATGCATGTTTTTGCATGTGTATGGGCGTGCATGGACATCTATGCATATGGATACATGTGAAGTTCCAAGGTTGACATCAGGAATCCTTCCTGATTCTCTTCCACCTCACTTTTTTGAGGCAGAGTACCTCAATCAAACCCAGAGCTCTCACCAATACGGCTGGTCTTGCAAGTCAGCTTGCTTTGGGGATCGCTTTTGGGGATCCAGCATCTTCCAAGGCTGGAATTATGGGCAGTCTGCCACACCCAAGCAGCATTTTCCTGGGGATCTGAATTCATGTCCTCACATTGGAGAAGCAAGTCCTTTAACCACTGAGCCATCTCCCCAGCCCCAGCAGGCTATTGTTCACTTACTGATACAGCCTAGAGATTTATTCCTGTCTGTGGACACAGCACAACACCGCTCTTTTTAATGGCTACAAAATATTCCATTATGTGGGCAGAACATAATTTATTTAATCAGCCTTCTCCTGATGGGCATTTGGATTATTTCCAATTTTTATTATTAAAAACAACGCAATTTCTAGGTTTATATCTGTGCACTCGTTAAACATTACTGTGGGCTGATGCAGGGATCAAAGAATGTACTAAACTTTTTTAATCATTCATTTCATTTTAATTCATACTACTATAAATCTTCAAGAAGATGGCAATTGCACTAATTGCTTAATTATTTTGATTTTCAGCTTTAGCACTTTTTTGATAACGTATGCTACTCAAAAGTAATTGCATAGGAATTAAGTCAAAAGGTATCAGTTAATGTATTTCTGACTACTTATTAGAAAGTGTCCTTTGCCTGAATACTATATTAAAAAAAAAATCCCGTTTGAAGAAATTTCATGTTATCAGAAAAATATTCAAATACAGCCATGTACAACAGGGATATGTTCCAAGAAATGTGATCTTCATGTATGGTGGTTTGAATGAGAAATGTCCCCCAGAGTCTCGTGGTGGTGCTATTTAGGGAGGTTGAGGCATCACAGCCCTGCTAGAGAAGGACGTCACTGGGGAGGGCGCTGACATTAAAAGCTCTGGACTACGTCCAGTTTGAAGATGTGAGATCTGTTTCTTGCCCCTGCTGCTGCCATCCTTGCTGCCACACTTCTCTATAATGATGGACTCTCAGTCCCTGGTCTGCAAGCCCAGACAAAGTCTTTCTTCACTGAGCTACCTTGGTCATGGTTCTGTTTCCGTAACTAAAACATCAGCTGATTTCACTCTGCTACTTCACAGATACAATTCACAACAACCTATGTGGTGTGGTCTATTAGAAGTATATGGTTTGAGATGTGTGTGTGTGTGTGTGTGTGTGTGTGTGTGTGTGTGTGTGTGTGATATGACCCTACTGTTCTGGAGCTATGATAAAGAAAATCATGAAATTAAATCAAGTCATAGTGAAACTGGTCCAATGAAGAAATGTTCCAAGATGCTGCCAGCCAGTACAATGCAAGTGTTGTAGAGTACACTCTTCAAGTAAAGAGTATACCCTGAAATAAATAGAGTAGTATGGAAAAAAAATACCCTGAAATAAAGGTGTATTAACATAAGCATATAAACCAGAAACATTTGTTTATTCAAATATGATGACCTGTACATAATTGTATGTGCTCAGCATTGTCGCTAGGCAACAGGAATCTCTGGACTCCACTGTAATCTTACAGGACCACCACCACATTTGCAGCTCATCACTGACCAAAATGTGGCTGCACAATTCATGGCTCTGTTCTTCAGTCCTACTTCAGACCTGGATCTTCTCCTTAATCTCGGATAGATTCACTGTAATCACTGGTTCTTGCTTGTGTTTCAAAAAAGAGTGTGAGCTCACACACATACACACACACACACACACACACACACACACGCACACGCACACGCACACAGACACACAGACACACAGACACGGATCCCCATCACACCTACAGCTTTAGAACACAACTCAAAAAATAACCTACAAAACCACCATTTTGAATGAGTGCATATGAAATTTAAATACAAAAAGTCATGACATTCAGAGTTTGAGATCCAGTAACTCACTCAGGACACATTTCATAGCGAACAAAATACTTGCTGAGAAATAGAGTTACCAGGGCAACCATAACTGACCTTTTATGTTTTATTTATCAATCATATTGCTGCATTATTCGCACTCTTAGAGACAAAGGAGAAGATGTATTATAAACAATGATAATTAATTGAGGGTCCCCTGCTCCATACTAAATCGCTCCTGGAAAAAACCTCTATTTACCCACCAGTTGTGCTAGTATTTGCTCCTTGGTTCTTGTCTAGGCTAAGGGCATGGAAGGCAGAGCCCACCAAGTTCATAGGTTGCCCATATCAAACTTGATCTCGGGTGGCAGTATATCTCTGTGTGTCATTTCTTGACAGACGTGAGGATACTCCATGGCTACATCATAATCCCTGCTGCATACTAGATCTCTTGAAATAGAGTCAACAGAAATACAGAATAAATGAAAGTTAGAATAAACCATAAATAAATCCACCTGACTTTGAAATTAAGCAGTTTATAACAAGAGAAACATCAAGCACTTCATTCAATATTTAATCTAGTTTATTACAAGTCCCAATAATATTCTCATCAAATCAAATGACATTTCCTCTTGGGAAAAATATATGTTTACTTACTTTTAGACTACTAGAGTATAGTTATTCCTGCTTGGACCTGGCCAAAAAAAATTTTTTTTTAATTAAAAAAAAACTGGAAAAGAAAGAAAACAATGTATAGAAGAGAATTTATAAGAAGATGTCATCATTCTTATCAATGAGACAGCAAGCAGAGAGATAACACTCAGCTCCAAAGCACAGGAGGGTCTCAGCCCTGGTTTGAATCTGTTTGATAAGCTCCTCATTTTCCTGAGACAGTTGCTCCTCCACAGGTCGAGGTTGACCTCAGTGCTCTCCAGGTCCCTCTGTGTGCCCCTTATACTAGCCTGTCCCCCTCAGGCTCACGTACTTTAACACCTGGTCCCCAGCTGGTGGCACTATATGGGGACATTGAGAAACCTTCGGAAGGTGGAGCCTAGCTGGAGGAAGGGAGTTACTGGGGAGGAGGAACTTAGGGTTGCATAGTGGGCACCCACTTCCTGTTCTGTTTCTTGACTGGCACAGATGTGAGCAAACATGCTCACACTCCTGACGTCATAGCTGAGAGTAGCTCCTGCTAGCCATCACCACACATCCCAACCACAACAAGCTGAACTTCAAGCTATGGACCAGCACACTTTCCTCTGCGCCAGCACTTGTCCAGTGTTTGGTCACAGTAAGAAGAAAGTAACTAGTGTGGTCTGGAGAGATGGCTCATTGGTTAACAATACCTGTTGCTCTCATAGAAGATCCAGGTTCAGTTCCCAGAACCCACATGGTCCCTCACAGCTCTTGTTCCAGGGGATCCGATGCCCTCATCTGGCCTCCACAGACACAAGGCATCCAAATGGTACACACACATACATGCAGGCAAATACTCAAACACACAACCATTTTTAAGTTAAAAAGAAAGAAAAGAGCTAATGCTCCTCCTTCCTTATAAAGAAGAGGTTTCAAGAGTACCCCAGTATTAAAGTGCTAACCTGGGGACATTCGGTCTGCTGTTCAGGCACAACCAAGCAGCCTGGAGACACTACAGCATAAAGTTTCCAACCTCAACTGTGTGCCCTGCAATCTTCTGAGTACCAATCAAGGGTACATCAAGCCCTCCCAGATACCTCCCATCCTAGTCCCATCTCCCATGGGCACAACGCAGGCTCCTGCACTACCTGAAAGATCCTCCTTCCTCCCTTGGGTTATTAGTCTGCCAGGGACAACCTTACCTACATCCACAATTCTAGGCCTTTCCCATTATCCTCATTTTAAAATAAATAAACAAACGCATGCACGCACACATACATACATACACACGTAACAAATTCAAGTTCCTTAAGCATATGCCCCTCCCGAGCCTCATCAGGACCCTGTGGGTCTGATTAACTCCCTTCTTTTTACCTTCCATCTCACTCTGTGGTACCTCATATATGAAGTCTCTGATCTAAAATATACACAAAACCCCCGTTGTTCTCCATCCAAATTGATTCTCCTTCCTTTTCCTAACCTGACTTCCCTAGCCAAGCCAACATTTCCCCAAACCAGCTTCCTTCCAAGCTGCATGGCCAGTTCTTGGCCAAGGCTCTCAGCATCTCAGCTGCTGTTCCCTAGCCTCTCCTGTTACCCTACTGCTGGTCTCTAATCTCCCTACCCAGTCTATACCTCCCACTCCCAGAGATATCCCACAGACTAATACCCAAAGCCCAGACCCATTTCTATCAAGTTTGTCTTTCATGATTTGACCACTGTGTACCTTTATATGGGTACCTCACCAGCTTCCCATTCTGTTGCTGCCTCAACCACTTTTCTCCTCAGGCTCTGAATTTAGTAATTTACAAATAGCAAGCTACATGTAGTTCCCAGAATCCCCCTTTTATGTTTCCAAGTTTTTCCACCATCACCTCCCAACTTAGAAAAACTCCAATTTATACCATTCCATCTACCTGTCTATCTTTCAAGAGCCCTCCCTAAAGTCTTCCCTGACTAAATCTCCATCCTTGGGTAGATAGCCCTGCCCTATACTACTGAATTCTTGAGCTTCCTGCCTCTGAGCACACAGGGTTGTTAGTACATCAGAGTCTCAAGTCTGTGTCTCTTGATGGGATAGATTCCATACAATCCATCTTTGCACAGCTAGTACTCATCATAACATGCAGTACACAGTTAAGTCCATAGGCACACCACTTAAAACACATTAGAAGAAAAGAGTCACGTGTGTTTTAAATCTTAGATAAACAGCACACTCTGGAGCTTCTGTAACTTCACTGAGTTGAACTACAAGTCGCTTAGTGGGAGTGGAAGTGGACGACTGTCTTTCAACACCATTCTCTTATACAACGATCAATTTCAACTGGGAAATAGATGCTATGCACAGGATACCATGGAGTCCCTTGAAGAGTTAGCTAGGAATCTGTGAGATGCATGCCAGGAAAAAAAAAGAGAGAGGGCTCTCCTGAGGTTTGACACATACACGTTTCTTAGAGTTCACAGTTTTAATGTAATAAAACAAGCTGTACTTCAGGCAAATTGTGTTTTGCAACAGAATTTTTACTTTTTAGGTTAAGATTTGAAAGTTTACTCAAATGTCCTTCTGCTGCTTCTTCATTTTCTCAGTTACTAGGTTCCAAATCCCTGTCATTGGGAAAGCAGTGAACATGCAATAATTATTTCCTACTTTTCTCTCTCCCTCTCTATCATCTTTAAATCCAGTATCTCAATCCAACTGATGTCAGTAAATCCAGACTGTCCCAACTTTTCTCTAAAACTCTTAAAACTATTTGAATGAGGTGTTGAGCAGCTGTCAGTTATGGATTTGAAAATAAAAAAGAGCCTGAAAATTGTACGTTCAGTATAAAAAGATTAGGTGAGGCAATTCAGAATGTTTAAGAACTTTAAATCAAGTTAAAAGCAGTTACTATGGCCAGACCTCATGAAGCTCCGCTTAAGAGTCGCATTAACCTGGCAGTCAAAACTATTTAAAATGAATAATGTTTCTTTCACATTTCACTCACTTTCAGCATCATAAAAAAAAAAAGAAGAAGAAGAAGAAAGAAAAAGAAAGAAGGGGAAAAAACCACAATGTGAGTTGACAAATGGCCATATAGTCACGTAACAGTGACCTTCCAGGCTGAGCTTCCTAAGGACAAAGCTGGTGCTGCTAATA
>CABHPQ010173390.1:0-42554 GCA_902168405.1 Peromyscus aztecus
ATTGGTCGGCTGACTCCTAGACCATGCCTAGACCTGCGGAGGACATGGGTTTCCTTCTGCCATATGGGTGCCAGTGCCGTGTGGAGTGGGGGAGGGGCCATGTTCTGAGCCATGTGGGAAAGAGACAGGACTCAGGGACTGGGTGGCCAGAGTGGCCAAGAGGTGACAGCAGTAGTCTCACCATTTTAGTGACTGTCTTCTTTGGATTCTAATTTTAAGTTGTATTTAATAACTTGCTTATGAAGCTTCAGGCAGCACGCAATGGAAACTGCGGGAGGAGTGGAGTTGATTGTTGAGCATCTTATTGGGAGCCTTTGGAACCAAGTAGCCCCCCAGGTGGAGAAACTGGAGGCTTGTCATCCTTGCTTTACTATAGGCAGCCGAAGTTCCCTGGCACAAGCCCGGTGTGTTACAGTGAAGGAAACAGACCAGGAGCGATGAAGTCACCTCACAGAGGCCCAGGGAAGTTCATGGCAAAGGTGCGGTTGTAGGGCTCACAACCTGGTAAAAGAAGTTTGTGGTATAAATCGGATTAGACCGAAATAAGTGAAGGTAGACGAGGAAGCATCTAGTCTGCAAAGGTAGATTCCTGTCAGCTAGGTCGTCTCTACTTCCTTCTTGAGGTCACAGGACAGCCTGGATCCATGCAGTTGCACAGTCCTCCAGGGCCTGGAATACTTCATGAGGTCAGCAAGAGGAAATTTTACTGGATGCCTCTGCCATGTCAGGGCCAGGAATTTGCTGATGATAATTATCAGTCTGGTGATGGCTTTGTTTCTGTGTCCCTTAAACTAAAGAGCACGAAATGAGAATGGAGCAGAGCTGAGGGCTGAACTCAGGCCTGCCTGCCTCCAAAGTCCATGCTCTTCTCATGATGCCACAGGGCAGCCTTCACCTGGTTTTGCTCAGCCTTCAGAAAGAGGATGTGTTCTGGCCTCCCAGCAAGCTGTATATTTGATAATGATTTTATCCAAGCAGACTAGCTCATGCCAGTTGCTACTCACAAAGTTTTCTGTGACTCTGTTTTTTCCCATCGTACTTTCTTAGAGCATCAATAGTGCATAGATTTAACCAACTGTGTTCTTCACAGTCTGTAGCCATAGCAGCCCATCTTTGAACCCTGACTTTTTTGGCAAAAATACCTACTTTTTATGCCCCCTGAATTTATCTAAGTCCCATGGAATGGTGGGAGTTAGTGAGCATCCACAGCTCTACAAGGAAACCTTGTCTCCTGGAGGAATGGAAATGCGCTCTTCCATGAGTGGCCAAGTCAGTGCACGACAAAAAGAGCATTCATGGTGGGGGAGGGTTGAAAAAAAGTGGTGCTGGGGCTGCCTTATAGTTAGTGATGAAATGCAGATGAGCTCCACAAATGAGGGATGGCTCATGGGTGATACCTTTGTCTCCATCAGGTCAGGGGCATGTGGTGTGGGCAGGTGATATCCAAGGTGATTATTCCTATGTGGGAATGAATAGCGAAGGTCAGCTGTAAATAGCATTTTGACAGTTTATATTTCTCTCATGTAAATACACGGCAATTACTCTGCTGAGGTCGAGTGATCATACCAGTGACCTTAACAGGGGAACTGGAAGTAAATTGCATAGATTGAAAAAAAAAAAAAAAAAACAGCTTGGAGTTTAGACAAGCCACCAGAATCCAAATCGCATCTTAAAATCTAGCCACACCAGTAGCAGTTTCCTAGTCATGTGTCCGGGCCTCTGCAGCCTCTGTTTCTTCATTTGTAAACTGGAGATGCTGATATGTCCCTAAGCTCAGTGCCTGTCATAGAGCAGGTGACCTGTGAGTGTCAGTGGAGTATCTGTGGTCCTCAGTCCTCACTTCTTAAACTGGAAAGAGGAGATCTTTGTACCCCCTCATGGACTTCCGCTGGATCACCTGTTGTGACCCTCAGACTCATTCTATGAGCTGGAAACTCTTCTTTGACCCGTTTACAGGTTAGTAGGCAGGAGCTTAGACTCAGCTCAGCTCATGGCTCCAAGCCCATGCTGTCACCACCATGCTGTCGTCTCTGGCTACAGAGTTCAGGAGACATCTCTTAGGGACAACAGTGGAAAACTTGGCCACATCTAGTCCATTAAAATTGAAAACATTATCTTTACTCTCGTCCTGCTTTTCTTCTGGTCTGAGTCTGACTCTTCCAGAAACATCTAAAACAACACTTTGGTCATCCAGAGCACTGTTGGGCTTAGGGACTCAGGGAAGCCTTCCAGGGAGAAGTGTACTCTGAAGCAAGAGCAGCGAAAGGGACAGGTGTAGCTAGAGTTTTCCTGCCTGGCCCACAATCAGGACAAATCTGTGTCACCCGCCAGTCCCACAGCCGCTCAGACCCAACCAAGTAAACACAGAGACTTATATTGCTTACAAACTGTATGGCCGTGGCAGGCTTCTTGCTAACTGTTCTTATATCTTAAATTAATCAATTTCTATAAATCTATACCTTGCCACGTGGCTCATGGCTTACTGGCTGGCAGTGTCTCCCTCATTCAGCCTTCCACTTCCCAGAATTCTCCTCTCTCCTTGTCCTGCCTACTTCCTGCCTGGCCACTGGCCAATCAGTGTTTTATTTATTGACCAATCAGAGCAATTTGACATACAGACCATCCCACAGCAGACAGGTTACAGACTTTGCCACCAAGTGTCATCAGTTGACTCCTAGCAAGTCACTGGGGTCTTTCACAGCATTGGTCTGTGGCCCCTGACTAATCTTTTGTGATGGGATTTCTTTACCTTAATCATTAGCCCATGGTCTGGATAAGACATGTAGAGAGAATGGAGCTAAATGAGATGCTCTTGGGGTAGAAAGAGCTGGTGTCAAAAGACTCACTGTCTCCCTCTGTTTGACCTGATTCTAATGATCATAGCTCTGAGTTTCATGTGTCTGTCCACCACAAGGACTACGCTGATCCTGGTCATGAGTCAATAAGATCATGACTATAAAATTATTGGGAAACTAAACTATGACTAACAAACCAATTCCCAATATTATTGAAAAAAGTCATAGTATGTCTAAAGGATCAAAAAACTTCTCCAAACAAACCATGTGGCTGTTGCAGTGACTACTGATGGATCGTCAAGGGAAGCTCATAGTGAGGGGTAAAGTCAAGACACAGCCTATAGCTGATCACTTCTCAGAGCCGAGAGCCCAGATCCCTGCCAGCTTGTGAGTGTTTTATGAGTTATTTAGTGTCTCTGCAAACATTAGCCATCAATTTCATGCCCACTGTAGTGGCCTTTTGAATAAGCTCTCCTTAGATGGAAGGGTAGGGCCCATTGTGGGTCATTCGTTACTTAGCTCACGTGACCGACCACTCACCTGATTGGACAAGAAATGTAGGGTCACTTCTTCAAATAGGTGGAGGGAACATGCATAAAGCATAGGGATCCCTATTGCCTTGGTCTATGATGTTCTCAAAACTGACCAGTCTCGATAAAAATTACCTCTGTCTCCATACAGTTCCTGTCATAAAATCCACTGTCAGGACCATCAGGGCAGCAAGTCAGTAATCCTCCCTTGCAGGTGCTCCCACTCTCTGGAGTTCTTCCTCACTTTCCCTTATAAATCTACCTTTGCTCTACTCCTCGGTCATATTTCCTTATTCTTTTTCAGCATAAGCCATGGGTTCAGCATGGCACTGGAACTAGTGATCATCATTCTAGCTCCCCAAGTTAGTAAGCTCTCTGTGGTGGTTTAAAGGAGAATGATTCTCATTGGCTCATATGTTTGAATGTTTGGTCCCCACTTGGTGGAGCTGCTCAGGAAGGATTAGGAGGGATGGTCTTGTTAAAGAAGCCACTTTAACAAGTGTGTCACTGGAGGCAGGCTTTGAGATTTCAGAAGACCTCTGCATTCCCAGTTTGCACTCTCTCTCTCTGTCTCTCTCTCTCTGTCTGTCTCTGTCTCTGTCTCTCTGTCTCTGTGTCTCTGTTTCTGTCTCTGTCTCTCTCTCTCCTACTTTCAGATAAGGATGTAAGTTCTCAGCTACTGCTCCGGCATCATGTCTGCCTGACTGCTGCTGTGCTCCCCACCATGATGGTCATGGAGTCAAACTTGAAACTGTAAGGAAGCCCTTAGTAAACTTTTTTATAAGTTGCTTTGGTCATGGCATCTCTTCTCAGCAATAGAAAAGTAACTAAGATACTCACCAAGAGTCAAGAGAGACTCTGTTACTCTCAAAGAACCCACACGGTCCTTTTTCTTTTTCCTTGACAACGTATTTTAGCAATGCTTTGAATTTCTATAGTGTTTTAGTGAATTTATACACAATCCCATGGTCTTTCAAATATTCACAAGTTTGAACACTATTCTTCCATTCTGTTTTAGAGCATTGTGAAATGAAGAATCAATCCAGACATTGTGCAATAGAGACTTTCAAGGAGTTAGGTGGCCATTTCAATGGGGTGAGTTCTTTAGGCCTAAGGTCTTCAGCAATATGAAAGTTAGGCAAGTGAATTTTCTCTTTTAAACCGTAGTAAATAGGGTTAGGAAGAACCCTGCATGGGAAGTGAGATGAAAGGGTGGCGTGATTGGACAAGAAATCAGAGAGTCCTCTACCCTGAGCCCAGCTCATTCACCAGAGGGAGTGCATACTGGCTCAAGTTAGGGTGGGTCAAAGGTCAGGGCCTTGAAGCAAGGAGAAAAGTTCATTCAGTTTGGTTAAACATTTTGTTTTGAATTGATCAGCGAGGACCGGCAGCTCAACTAACCCTTTATGAAGCAAAGAAAGGTAATTTGGAGGGTCTGCTCAGGTCTTGGTGTTCATGAGTCTGTTCTGTCATATGGGGGAGTGATTTGCTTTTGTTATTGTTGTTTTGTATTTCCTTTGTAGTCAGTGTATTATGAACTAAGGATGCAGAGTTGGAATTTTAAAGTTTTCTTTTGTGTGTGTGTGTGTTCACAGGTGTCCATATGTCTGTCTATCTATCTATCTATCTATCTATCTATCTATCTATCTATCTATCTATCTATCTATCATCTATCTATCTATCTATCTATCTATCTTTATGTTTACCTACATGAGTTCACATGTACTACAGTGCATACAGATACCCATGGAAGTCAGAAGAGGATGTTGGGTCCCCTGGAACTGGAGTTATAGGAAGTTGTGTGCTGCCTGATGTGGTGCTGGGAGATTAATTCAGGTCCTCTGCAAGAACAGCAAGTGCTCTTAACTGCTGAGCCATCTCACCATCTCTCCAGCCCTCCACCTTGTTTTGAGACAGGGTCTGACACTGACTCCAAAGCTCACTGATTGGCTAGACTGTGTCGCCAGCAAGCCCTAGGGGTCCCCCTGTCTCTACCTCCCCAGACTTTTTACATGGGTGTTGGGGATCCAAACTTAGGCC
Organism: Peromyscus aztecus; assembly: GCA_902168405.1. NCBI lineage: Eukaryota > Metazoa > Chordata > Mammalia > Rodentia > Cricetidae > Peromyscus > Peromyscus aztecus. Next base: position 5,366 of record CABHPQ010173390.1, read on the forward strand.
TTCATGCTTACATGGTCTTTTTTTTCCCCCACTGTTTCCTAGTATCCCAAGTTTCAAATAAAATTCTGCAATGTCAGTGAGGACCATTTGGATCATTTAGGATTGCTTTTCGGAGCAAGTAATAAAAAATTGGGCTGAGGATGCCCTAAATAAAGGTACTTTTTGGTCTTACATAACTAGTCACTCAGATCTATGGCGTGGATATCAGTTTCGCTGATCCATTACTACATTAGAGTAGTGACGCTGGATCTTTCTACTCTGCTGTTTCTTACTTGTTGTTTTTCAGTCCCTGAAGATATGGCGTAGATCCAAATATCATGTATCCATTCAAAGCAAGGCAAGGGTATCACTTGAATGCTGTCCAACACAGGACACTAGAAAAGTTACTAGCCATTCACATTCTCATGAGAGCTCTCCCAGCAAGGGAGGAAGTGGGTGTATACCATATCAACCAAACCTTGTTTCTTCTGGCAATTGTATTCCATGCATGATATTGGCTAATTCACTGCTACCCACATAACCTTTCAGTATTTGAAGTGTAGGAAACGGTCTTAGAAATGGAGCATTACACACCCAGTATATTTTGCTATAGAAGAGGAGTCTGAGCCACTTTTAGAGGGATAGAAGTATATGAATAAGCATATATAGAGTTAATCATTACAGTGTTGGCAAGCTTGGGAAAATATCCAAAGCAAAAATTTCAAATGATTTGTAAAGCTAATTTTTAAAAGGCCCCATACATTGTTAACATAAACTCTGTTCAGGTAAAGCTAAGCTTTGTGTTTTTCTAAAATACAACTGTAAAGAGTTGGTACCTAATCCCAGGGAGCTGCTTCTTCACTGCTTCTGAGAGCACACGCTGCTGCATAAGCATTATACATATTTAAAGAGTGCAAACAACCCTTGAATGGTAATGCTCATACTCTAATACTCACCTCTGAGAAAATATCCCTATTGAAAAAATGAACTGGGATTTTGAACTGAGTGTTTCATGATTATTTTGGAAATACTCATTTCTATAAAATATTCTTAAACAGAAATGCATTTGGGGAAGAATTGTTTCATGTGAACTTTCCATAGTCTTAATATACTACTAAATTTGAGGTAAAAATACCACCTGTTGATACCATATCATATCCATTTGCTCATGTAGACAAACATCTGCTCCCTTTAAAGAAATACTATCAGATATTATTAGCAGATACTTACAAATTATGAAGTTACATATCTCTCATTAATAGTTCTTTATAATGTCTTTAGACTTTCTACAGTGAATATGGATTGTTTTTATAATGATTTAAATTTACTTTACCTTTTAAAGGATGAAATAAAAATGAGTATGTTTGCTATATCCATTTAGAAATCATGAACAAGAGAGTGCTTTGATTCAGGAACTTGGGGTAGGCTATGGAGCTCAGCTGAGAGATTAGGAAGGGGGCACCGAGGATCTTGTTCCCCTGGAGTGCTGGTGTTTCTCAGTCCTGCTACAATGGGAGAGAGACTAAAGGAAGTCATCACAAGAGTTCATTCCTCCGTGTTTGTGCAAACTGTAGGTCATTCTATTTTCTCTTTGACTTTCTGGCCCTCTTCTATGATACACCTATGTGTATCAGAGTCATGCAGGGATGTGATTGCATTCAGGAAGGCAAGGGACCTAGTCTAAGAAAACAGTTCTGTCTTAATTCTTGTAGATGTCCACAGTAAATCATGGAAGACTCCATGATCATTAGCTTAACATGTAAGTATCCTGTTTTTGGTGAGCATATGTAGAAAATAGGACCTCTATTGTTGTGGGGTGTTTGTACACCGTGTGAAGATATATTGCTGTGATTGGCTTAATAAAGAGCCAAATGGCCAATAGCTAGGCAGAAAGTATAGACGGGACTTCTGGGCAGGGAGAGGAAGTAAGAGGAGATAATCGAGGAGCAGGAGAGACTCGAGGAGACACGGAGGAAGCAGGATGGGCAGTAGGTGACAGAACGTAGATGAATAGAAATGAGTAAATATAAGTCATAAGAGCTAGTGGGATTAGCCTAAGCTAATGGCCAAGCTTTCATAATTAATAAGAAGTCTCTGTGTCATTATTTGAGGGCTGGCTGGTGGGACAGAAAAAGAATTGTCACACTCTATTTTCCCAAACAAATTGTTCATTCTCTCTCCTTTGGTTAAAATGTGCCTATACTGATGTAAATGGTACATATGGGGAAGCCCTACCATAGTCCTTCCTGTCAGGGCAGGCAGAAGTTGTTTCTCCTGAAGCCTCTCATCAGATCCCAGGGATAGCCCTTCGCTCAGGGTATCGATCCATGCTGAGGCACACAGGTCTTAGATACACCCAATTCTGCTCTGCCTATTAGAGAGCCCTGGTAACAAGCCATCTGCTTGTACTGCTGGCAGATCACTCTGAATTTCCCCTTGCATTCCTACCAGGGTTCTTTCACATCCACTGGAGATTCTTAAACTGGGATATGGTTTGTTATGTTAGTGCCAGCTGAGTTGGAAGCCAGTCTTTAGAAGGATCTCCCAAGACTATCTTAGCCGTCGCATGGGTCCTTGGCATGGGGTTTAAGGAGCTTCTGTGGTGAGCAGTCAGTGGAACCCAAGATCCGTCTAACAGCTGGGTTTTTTGCATTTGCTTGTCGCTTGCTTGTCTCTGTCAGTTCATTGCCTTTGTCCTTTAGAGCCTCTGCTTTCCTCTTAACACCAGGGACACCAAGCCAGGCCAAGCTCCGGGAATTCTGAGTTGCCACTGTACCCAGAGAAAGGTGTCGTGGGGCCACCTGGAGTTTGGAGCCCTCCCAGACAAGGATGTGGCTTGACATGAGAAGGAAGGAACTCACTTATACATGCAATCTAGAAATTGTCTTTTTCTAAACAACAGGACCGTCTGTTTCAACATGATTTGAAGCTGATGGTGATTCCCTTTTTAGTTTTCTTTCTCAATAAAAAAATAAAACAAAAGCATAAACAAGCCCCGCATATAACCCCTCCCCCTATAAACAGTAGAAAAACTCTGTCTTGTGAATGACTTCACAAAATGCATTGGTTTCATTGTACTCAGTGGATGTATAAAACTATAAACCCCACTCAGAGCTCTAGTTGACTATGTAACATGGATATGTGCCTGGTATCAGCAAATCAACCAGACCAAACTAGAACTCTTGCATGCCTCACAGGTCCCCTCTTCTCCAGTTTCTTCTGTGTCAGTGAGGGCCACTTCCTCACCTACCATGTCCAATGATGGTTGACAGAGTTCTCCTTGGTGATCTGCTTTCTTCTCGTCATCCTTCCAGCAACAATTTCTGGCATCCCCACCATTGCTGTTAGCTCTCTGTTTTTGGTGACCATCTATTATCTGGATTAATGCACTGGGTATTCAAGCCATCTCTGTTCACCCATGGCACCGTTCTCTACCAAGACTCCTGATCTTTTAACATCTAGTTAGATCTGGTCATTTCTAATCTGTCCCTAGTCATATCTGGCCATGCCTCTGTCCATAGACATCTTTAGTTTTCCAGAGTGATGAGAATCAAAACTTTACCTCTTCCCATGGTTTTCCAGAGTCTTTGGTGTCTTGACTCCACATCTTTTCTACCCACAGCTCCTACTGCTCTGTTTCAGAATTCTCTCTTGAAGCAGGCCTTTTTTCATCTTCCAGTGGCTGGTCCTTCTAACATTTAGAATATGATATCTTGATAAATCTTGGGAAATGGTCCCTATAGAGGCTTTTTCTATCTACCTGTTGATATGGGTCCCCCACAAAGACACTATTTACTATATAACTTATCTTATCTCCTACTTAAATCATCTGGCCAATGCTGATAACTATCCCTTCCACCAGTACCTACAGCTGTATATAAGATACATGAGACCAGGGGTCGTATCTCCTTCTATCTTGTGGTCACCAAGACCCCAGAGGAGGTCAGTGGTTGATGTGGTTGAACCCCAGCCCCAGCTGTTTTTCATGTGATACAGAATCTCAACTCTGGTATCAACAATTTGTTCCTCCCATTCTGTTTCCATAGCCAACTGGACTTTATGAGTATAAAGTGTTTGGTGTTCTGGAAGGTTGTTCACCAGCTCTACTTGCAGATGTGTACATGGACTTGGACTACAGGAAAAAATGGGACCAATATGTAAAAGGTGAGTGATGATGGCTTGCTTAAAAAAATCATTAAGAAGTTAGTCTTGTCTAATTTAGTCGTGTATACTTGAGGCTGAAACCCATGTCGCCGTTTCCAGTACTTACTCTGCCCATGTCTCAGAGTCAGTCCCCGCTTTGTCCTCACAGTTGCTTGGCCCTGCTTCCTGAGCTGTGTTAACCCATGTGCCTTGGTTGCCGTGGAAGCCTTCTGGGAAGATGAGTCTCCAAACTTCCTTTTGGAAGATGAATCAAAGATCTCCAAATAAGCAAGGGAACACACGTATGAGGAAGTGAGGGAGTGGGATTCTGAGGGACTGGAGGGCACTGGAGGTCCAGACACCTGCCTGAGGGAAGGCAGCATGTTCAGCAGCCACTGGCAGTTGATGTTGTTGGGTGGTGATGTTCCCCCGCCACCACCCCCTAGCGGCTAAGCTGAGGACATTTTATGACCTATGGCAGGAAGAGAATCCGCAGCCTACATCCTCTACGTAGTAGAGGTTTTACCTTGGAGAAATAAAGCCTCCTGCATCTTAGAGGGGGTAGGGGCAAGTCAAGACATCTGCAACTATCAAAGAAGCAGCCTTATTTCCTCCCCCGCCCCTTTCTAAAGAAGAATATATTATTCATGACAGGGAAAGAGCCAGGAGTTTCTGGCTTCTGTGAGTGCTGCTGCTTTGGGCCCCTCAACAATCCTGCCAGGATGTTTCGTCAGCTCTAGACTGTGTTCCTCTGCATTGACCTATTTCTCAGGCAGATTCCTGTTCCTTATGAGAGTGTCCTTCAGAGGACACAGGCTCATACGCTAATCATGCAAATAACTCTAGGAAAGAGAGTCTCATTTTCTTAACAAAAGTCAGCCAGAATCCCAGAACTCCTTCTCCACCGTTCATTTCAGAGGGACTGCTCAGTCTGTGAACACTGGTCATGGTATTGGGGCCGCTTCACGTTTGCGAATATTTTTCCTCATTAGGGGACATCAGCACACTGGCCTCTCCAAAGGAGGAGGCTGGCACTGTCTCACTCTCCCCAGCTACCATAATGCTGTCATGTGATACAGACTTTGCCAACAGATGCCCATGTGGGTTCTGCTTGGAAAGGAGCAATGTGAAGAAGCAGACAGCCTACAAATCCTCTTTGTTCATGTCAGCTAACACACCTGACTTTAAAAAGAAAAGTAACCACAGGGTCTCTTACTCTGTTACCTACCATCAGCTCTTCACACTGTGCTTCTGGTACAGGAAAAGCCACTGTTAGCTTTGCTAGAACAATCTGGGAGTCCTTACCTTACTGCTCCTGGATTTTAGGAGTACCCAAGAGCCTTGGGACTAATGGGACCTAAACTTACTACAGGAGCAAACTAAAGCCCTGGCCACTTGATCGCCAGAGTCAGGTCTTGCTCCTTTGCCTAGCCCCGAACACTTTCCCTACTTAAACTTCATAGTAGAGATGGACAGGCATGTGTGTGCATGAGAGCGTGAGTGCATGCGTGCATGCGTGCGTGCGTGCGTGCGTGTGTGCGTGTGTGTGTGTGTGTGTGTGTGTGTGTGTGTGTGTGTATGTGAATACTGAGCAGGTAGAGGCAACAGATGCACTTATCCCTTCCTCTCACAACTGTCTGCAGTATTCTGTGGCACTGAGGGGCCACAAAGCTCCCTAACCCATAGTCTGCTTCTACTAGATTTCTTTTTAAATGCTAATTGTACCCCAATGCATCTCCCTCAGGGGTGTCTTGATTCTTCCCTGGATGGTTAGATGAGAGGCCACCACACAGCCTGGGCACATGTCTGCTCTTCAGTTCCTTTGCTATCTCCTGTGAGAGCTGCACAAGAGCACAGACATTAAGGGGGAGCTGTGGCATGTTGTGGAGAAACAAGAAACTCAGGGTTCAGTCGCGTTGTAGCTGTCTAAGGACACAGCCCTCGATGAGCCTTTTGTTTCCCAGATGCCATGAACCTAAACATACCAGACTCTGTGACTTCCTCAGTCTCTGTCTAACTGTAGGGAAGCAAACCTTGATGGTGTGTGTGTGTGTGTGTGTGTGTGTGTGTGTGTGTGTGTGTGTATGTGGCTGGGGAGAAGCAAAACTCCTGGTACTCTACTGACATCTGGTGGTTTACCTGTTTAAAGCCACTGATTATTTCTTGACATCCAGTTCCTTACATGTTATCCCAGCATGCTGTTGGTACGGTGGATACGCGCTGGGCTTATTTAGGTTTCCTGTGGTTCTCTGTCCTCAAGGCCATCTTTGAGCAGCAAGGTTTCAGTGGTAGTAAATATACTTTTCTGTCAATAAACACTTCTACGTCTGCTGAGTTAGAGGTTTATCACGCACTGAGGCTATATAGGCTTCTTGAAACCACTGAACTCTTCCGATATGTTAACTTCCTGTGTTCTCCTTCAGAACTCTATGAAAAGGAATGTGATGGACAGATGGTGGCCTACTGGGAAGTGAAGTACCCCTTCCCTTTGTCCAACAGAGATGTATCCTTTCTCACACAGTGTCCTGTGTTCCCCAGCTGCTGTCCTACTCTGGGATCCATTCATTTCGAAGCAGTCATGGACAACACTGTCTTGGATCCTTGCGGAACCGTCTGCTAATGCTGCAGGTGCTTGTGCGACTCTCAGAGACTTCAGAGTGTGATTTCTGGGTGTGATCACATAGGACAGTAACCTCACATAGAAGTCACTGGAAGGTACCGCATCCTTTCCAGACAAGGTGTCCAAAGACAGAAATGGTGGGGTCTTAGAATTGGGGCCCTGAGCCAGGTGGTGGTGGCACACATCTTTAATCCAAGCACTTGGGAGGCAGAGGCAGGTGGATCTCTGTGAGTTTGAGGCTAGCTTGGGCTACAGAGTGAGTTCCAGGAAAGGCTCCAAAGCTACACAGTGCTTTGGGATTAAAGGGGTGCGCCACCGCCGCCTGGCCGACTGCTGTTTCTTGACACCGGGTACTTTTTCTCCCCATCTCTGTGTTTATAAAGTAAAGCAATGGACTGGATTGTAGGGAGTTTTCCCTCACATCTAAGAATATGGATCCCTTGCTGCTGTGAACAAATTCCTGACAATAGCCTACCTAAGGGCAGTAGAGGTGCAAAAGTATGATATATTTGGATGAAAATGCCATGATGAAACTCATCACTCTGTACACTAAAATTAATAGAAAATAAAGATGGGATATACATGTGCTGACATTTGCTGTCGACCATGGGAATGTTCTGTGCATGCTTTTAGAGGTGAAATAGCTTTGCTGTCCTTGGTGAACTCGTGTTACCTTAAACAGATCATCTGCCTACTATAACTTGAGGTATCTATGTGTCTTCCTACGGTTTTAGTTGTGACATGGATACTTTCCATGGGTAGAGGTCTATGATTATAGCTATGGGTGAGGACAAGACAGGATCAATACTATTTCTATCTAGCGCTATTTCTGCACCTGGATTTCTCTAATGCTCCCAAAATTCCTGCTGGAGGACCAGTAGCACTCCCTTTTCCTAGATAGAGAAACTGAGTCTGTGAACATTTGGCTAGCTTCCCCATGACTACAGCTAAGTGAACAGTGCTCTCTGTATGTCTTCTTGGAGGAAGAAGGAATGTGATCTTCACATAACCAAGAACTCCAGGGACCATTCACAGGTAGGTGACAGCGCTCTCCAAGTGAGAACTATGGTTGGATGTGAGGTTCAGCTTTGCAGAGGAAGTAGGCAGTAAGTGAGGTCTCAGTAGAAGGGAGCAGATGCCAGGGAGAAGGCACAGAGTGGCTTCCCATTGCCACCAGAGTGGGCTGTTTTCCTCATGCTCTATCATGCCTTGACTGACTATGCAGTATGTCTACATCCGCCAGCGGCGAGACCTGGATGTGGACGGGAGGAAGATCTACGTGGTCCTGGCCCAGAGCATCTCCGTACCTCAGTTTCCTGAGAAGTCTGGGGTGATCCGAGTGAAGCAGTACAAGCAGAGCCTGGCGATCGAGAGCGATAGCAAGAAGGGGAGCCGAGGTAAAGCCCGGGGTGCAGGTCAGCAGCTAGCCAGGGCCACTTGAAGGCTGGACAGATGGGAAGCAGGTTAGGTACAAAAGCTTATTTATTAAAGGCAACCGTGGCCTAGGAACAGTAGATTGGAGGTCAGCACCAGGAAGAGTCTCAATCCACACACCAGATTGGCTAGAGCTTGACATAGGTGTTTCGATCTGACCCAGTGCATTCTTTTTTGTTTGTTGATTTGTTTTATTATTTCATGTACATGAGTGTTTTGCCTGCATGTGTTTCATGCCTGATGTCTGTGGAGGCCAGAAGAAGGCATCAGATCCTCTGGGACTTAAGTTACAGGTGGTGGTGACCGACCATGTGGGTGTTGGGAATTGAACCAGGATCCTCTGTAAGAGCAAGAAGTTCTCTTATATACTGAGCCAGCTCTCCAGGCCTGCCCCTTACTCACGCACTCTTTATTGACCAGATGAAACCAGAACACGGAGAGCAGACCCTAGGGTTTCAGAAGAGTCACTTCGGGTTTATCCCATGGCTATAGGAACAGGGCCTGCAGAAGGCCAGTGGATTGGCAGATGTTCCTTAGAAGATACAGCTCTGCTCAGCACAGAGGCCAGAGACTCAAGAACATTGAGTTCCAGTCCCCCAGAAGGAAAGCATGGGCATCAACCTTCCACCATACTGGCACGAGTGCCCGTGTGAGATGAAAATCTGAACCATCACTCTCATGCCCGTTAGGTCTGTGGTTGAACTATTCTGACTCTGTATTTCCTCAGATAAGGTGGGTGAGCTGTCAGCTCCTTGGGGCTGTTTGGATAATGAAATGAGAGATGATTTCCAAGTGTCAAGCATTTGTCAGGCATCTGAAAAGTCACAGCCAATTGTTCCCCGGGCTGTATTTTTAACAATGCTTCTATGTCAGTAGCCACAAGGCAGGTCAGGGCAGTTCCCCGGGATCACTTGCTCCCTTCCTCTGTCTCTCTGGGCCCGAATTTGAAGATAGAAGGTTTGCAGGGCTTTGTTACTGCATTTGCCCAGTCCCACCCCCTCCCCCATCCCTTCTGAATTGTCTTTTCTTTTCCCCATTTAGTTTTCATGTACTACTTTGATAACCCGGGTGGCCAAATTCCGTCCTGGCTCATTAACTGGGCAGCCAAGGTGAGATCCCAGGAGGCAGGCAGGGGTGGGGGACAAGGGGTGGGGGACAGGGTATGTGCATTTGACAAATGTTGACTTAGCCTGTGGTTTGTCATGTTGAAGAGACACATTGTCCCAGGGTAATGAGACTCTTTTATGAAGAGATTGAGTTGAGTGACTTGGGTAGAGCTGGAGCGGCCAACACCCAGGATGGAGACTGTGACACAGGACAAAGCATCTGTTAAGCTTGGAATGCCAGCCCTTCCCTGCTGGTGGCCCCAGACCCTCCAAGATCACGCTCTGGAACTTCCAGACAAAGGTCTCCTCCTCGTAGGGACAATGGTGCTTTCCGTATCTGCTTATGGAAAGTTAAGACAGACAGACTTTGCTTAGAGACAGCCCAAAGGAAGCTGATACTTCTGTGGTCCTTGCTTTTATCATTCCCTGAGGCCAGGGAACTGTGCTAGTCACCCAGGTCACTAGAGGCTGCCACTCCTAGGATCCTGCCTCGCTGTAACTATTCAGCAGGATTTGTGCAGGCCTTGTGGTAAGCTCAGGAGACTCATGGGAGTAAGAATTCCTGTAGGCATCAGAGGGAAACAGATGTGACTCTGAATCTGGGTTTTGCTACTGGATGTTTTGTGTTGGTTAGGGAAGTCCTGACTTTCTTCCTTTTTTTAAAAAAAAAAATGAGGATGAATATTGCCTACTGCATGGAGTAGAAGGCAGTGAGATAACATTTACAGAAAGTCTTACACAATGTTTGACACTAAATAACTATGTCTCTCACCTTCTAACCCCAAGCACTGTTTGCTAATTCAGTAAGGCAAGCCCTATCACTTCTTCAAGGAAGAATCCAGAAACCTAATTCCAGATCCTGTCTTTTCTTTTTCTTTTCTTTTTTATTCTTAAGAAATTATGTGTATGTGTGTACATGTGGGGGAATGTGCCTATGTGGGTGCAAGTGCCTGCAGAGTCCAGAAGAGGTGTTGGAGCCCCTGGGGCTGGAGTTAGAGGTGGCTGTGAGCTACCTGACTTGGGTGCTGGGACTGAACTCAGATCCTTTGCAAAAAAAGCCTGTGGTTTTAGGCCCTGAGCTATCTCAGTAGCTCCCTTTTCCTTTCTTGTTAATAAATATTTCCAAAAGGGCTCTGTAGTTCGTAAGAGCAAAAGTCAAGCTGAAGGCCCTGTCTATGAAGCAGCCGTCTGTCCGGCTCTTGCCTTGTGCCATTTTCTGACTGCATCATGTAGAAATTGGATCAGGGGCTTCATTTTTCTTTATTTCCCCTAAAGCCATCGTTGTTTATCTTCTGCCACATTCCAGAGAATGAAGAATACATAGAAATGTATTTTTCTTTCCCTTTGCAGAATGGCGTTCCAAATTTTTTGAAAGACATGGTGAAGGCTTGTCAGAATCACCCCAAGAAAACCTAACAAGAAGGATGGGACCCCAGCATCCATGAGTGATATCTCTGGATGTGTCCCAAATGATGCCCAGCCCTCCCTCTACACTCTCCACCTTCAGACGTCTACATGGGTCCCTGGAGTGCTTGCCTGTTGCCTGGCTCATTTGCTGCCTTCTTTCACACCGGTTCTACTCAGGGCCCACTGCCTTCTTCCACTATTGAAAGGGTGGCCTCTGCTTCTTTGTTTTTAATTAGGGAAATCCTCAGCAGGAAAGAAAAGCATTCTGTTGTACCATTTTAGGGGGATGAGTGAGAGGAGGAAGGACGTCAAAACACAAGAGTGACCCTTCCTGGCAAGCAGGCTCTCTTCAATACTCTTTTGTGCAACTCAGAAGTGACTGCTGGAGATGACCTTTGGCCCATAGTTGACCTTCCATGTTCCAACCTTGGGGACACAGTGATGTCCGTTCTCTTTATGCTTTGCTAACTGGGATACACTGGGATTTGAGGCAACAAGCAAGTATTCCTGCTTGTGCAGGATCACGGGCTGCTGTGATATCAGGCCACTGTGAGCATCCAAGGCCTGACTGAGCACATGTTGAGACGACCACATTTCCCTAGTTGCCCACATCTGGACTTTTCCTTTCCCATAAGCCCCTGGGAAAACGCTGCCTGTAACCTCTGTGCATTTGACTGCAAGCCCAAGGCTTCAAGAACAAAGAGAGCTGGTGCACAGCACTATGATTGTGTCTTGCTAAGCAGTAAGGTAACTTTTCCTTCTAGAATGTTTAGAGATGTTGAAGGGACAATAATAGTTTACAACCAAGGCAAATTGAAGTAGTGGTCTGCTGTGCCCTTTGCCTTTTTCTTTGGAATTCTACCTCTCCAAAACAAGGACCCGCGGATCCCTGGTTTTATCCTCATTTTTGTAGGAAAATACGTTCTGTGGCCAAGACACAGCCTCGGTGATCTCAGGGAAAAGCTTTAATCGGCCTGTGCAAACCTTGATGAACAGATATGGAAACTCAGGATTCAAACAAAGCCGGAAGAAAGGGATCGTTAAAGTGGTGTTCCTTACAGTGTGTGTTCTCTCTGGGAGGAAAGGTGTGTTCTATGAATAAATAAATAAACAAACAAACAAATAAATAAAACACAGTGACTTATGCTTCTCTTGTGGGCCGTTTCTTTCTTACCTCTTTCTTTTGGGAAAAATGAGTTAGTTAGGCCTCTTTTGTTTCACTGACACCTGACCTAGCTCATAGACTAAGAAAGAAAAAACCAAAAGAATAAAAATTTGAGGCTGGAGGGATGACTCAGCTATTTACACACCGGCTGCTCTTTCAGAGGATGGTGGTTCAGGTTTACATTCCCAGCACACATGGAGCAACTCATCACTGTGACTTCAGCTCCAGGGATTTACACCCTCTTCTGGTGTCCACAGGGCACTGCATGCAGATCATGCACATATGCAGGCAAAACACCCCAATAAATTAAAGTCTTTCAGGAAGAATTTATAGCTCCCTTGCATTCAAGGTCACATATATTTGGCTTCTGGGAGGAACCCGTTCAGGTGCTTAAGTTAAGTTTAAAATTCAGCTCTGTTCTTCAGTTTATCTAAATGTTACAGTAGGATTGCTACTAAAAGCAGTAAATAGGCTCATGCCAAGCAGATAAGAAAGCCAAGCAGGCAGGCAGGCAAGAAGGAAGGGAGGGAGGGAGGGAGGGAGGGAGGCAGGGAGGGAGGGAGGAAAGAAAGAAGGAAGGAAGGAAGGAAGGAAGGCAGGTAGGCAATCAAAGGCAGACTCCTTGTCAATGAATACTGTTTCCCTGTAATATAAACTCTGTCTATGGCATGTGCTTACTGATCCTGGGAGTAAGATTATTCAAGTAAGTAAATGCTTCATAAAATTATCATTAAAATGTCATTATCAATAAGTGACTGGTATTTAAATTTAGGAACGTGGCATCTATTTGTCTTATATTGTGAGTGTAAATTGATCCCTGACAATGATCCTTTAAAATATAAGCATGAGGATCCCAAGGCCACAGGTTTTGAACAGAGGATTGACGTGAAATGGTGTCATTTAAGCCATTTCTTTTCTTAAAGAGGTTTTTGTTCATGTTTTGTTTTGTCTTGTTTTCCAAGACAGGTTTTCACTGTTTTGGCTGCCCTGGAACTTGCTCTGTAGACCATGATGGCCTCTAATTCACAGAGATCTCCCTGCCTCTGCCTCCCGAGTGCTGGGACAAAGGTGTACGCCACCACCCCCGGTACCATTTCTTTCCTTGAAGAGGTTTTTGTTTTGTTTTGTTCTGAACGTATATGACTGTTTTGCCTGCAGGGATGTCTGTGCATCACCTGTGTATCTGGTGCTCATGGAAGTCAGAAGAGGGCACTGATGCCCTGGAACTGATCTGCAGATGGTTAGGAGTTGCCATGTGGGTGCTGGGAATCAAATCCAGATCCTCTGGAAGAACAGCCAATGCTTTTAGCCACTAAGCTATCTCTCCAGCTCCAAGAAGATGTTTCTTAAACAGTTAAGGATTCTGTGGATGCTAAGAATACCAAATGGTTTCATTGTTTGTCTCATTTTTCTTTTTTCCTTTTTGGAACAGAGTCTCTGTACAGACCACACATCAAACCCAAAATTCTCCTGCCTCAGTTTCCCAGGTCCTGGGATTACAGGCATGTACCATGGCACCAACTGTCATAATACTAAGTTTTAGGAAACGCGCATAGGAAAAATGGTGAATTTGGGGTGGAAACAGTGGCTCAGTGGTTAAGTTCATATACCACTCTTGTAGAGTACTGGAATTTGGTAGATAGCACCCACAACCAGTGGCTCCCAAGCTCTAGGAGAGCTAGTGCCTCTGACTTCCACGGGCACCTGCACTCATGTGCACAATACCCACCTTCCTACATGTTCACAAGTTTAAAAATAATCTTAAAAGTAAACTTGAATTAATTCATGTAATTACCAATGGCTTTGGGCTTATTTGGAGTAGAGGACAATCCTATATGACATAATATTAAAATATGACATGTGGGGAAAACTCTGAACCCCATGTACTATAGTAGGTGCCAGAATTGAAAAACATTGGTCTTCATGGGAGTGCCTGGTAGTTCACCATATGCCTTTCCATGGAAGCTGAGTGTGTCACTCAGAATTTTAAAGTTGCAAACATGCCCCAATTCCTCTACATCCTTAGGCCTGTTTTTCACATGCCTGCCTTACCTAGTAGACAGTAAGTTATTTGAACAGAAGCAGTTATTGCCCACTAGTGACTGGCCTTAGGGAAGTATGTCAGAGGTATTCAAATGGTACCAAGTGAATAAATGATTTAGGGAAAGCTGAACAAATGATGCAAACTCAGAAAACTAAACCTGTCCTAACAGAAAAGTTCATCTCCATTGAGTCAGTCCAGTTGACTCTCCAAATCAGTGTTCGGGGGAATTCTAGATTTTCTAGGTTCTCACTGGTCCTTCCTTTCAGGGAGGGCCTTAGTCCTGCCCTGGGAAGGGGTGGTTTTGCTGCTCAGCCACATGCAAGTTATACTGTGATGTTTGGAAGTGGTGCAGTCTGGACGGAGTGCAGCCCAGCTTACCCAGGATTCCACGTCAAAGCCAATGGCAAAAGGTGCGCTACTGTCGTGCTAAATTCTTTCCACAGGCAAATCATCCCCGCTGTATAACAGTCCACAGTTAAAGATCACCTTGGCACTGATGTTCCCAGAGAGGGTCATTTCCCTCGCAAATGTTTCACAGCGAGAGCCCTGGCCTGGCTTTCTGGTTGAGATTTCTCCCTCAGGACTCACTTCCGAAATGCCTGCCCTTCACACCCCCTGCTTCCCAGTAGGCTTCGGAAGAGGCAAAGCCGGAAGACACCACCCAGTCAGTTCAGAGAGTTATTTGTAAGAGCATGGAGACATTGAGTCACCTTTGTGGGTCTTTCTCCAAACACTGGTGTCATCAGGGCTGAGGGGCAGGCAGGTTGGTTTATGGGGCAAATGAATCAGATTGGGGACTTGTCCTCTGCCCTCCAGGAGCCTGTGGTGTGCAGAGGAAGACACAGTGAGCAAGCTTCTGAGGAGTGAGAAGTGCTCAGAAGGGACACAGAGAGGCTGCTTTCTCATGGGACACTAGATGAGGTTGAGGGACAAAGGAAAACCGTGTTTGGGAATTAGCTGAGAGAACGTAGAAGAAGAAAACCACTCCAGATGAAAAGGAGTCCACAGGGCTGGTATGGCTGCAGCAGTGGCCTGCTGATCTGCATGACTGAAGTAGCACAGGGGGCCGAGGGGGGAGCCTGAGCGTCACGTGAGGACTCAGGATTTGATATGCAAGCCACCAGTGAGTTCTGAAGGAGTGTAGCTAGAGGAGTGATCTGGTGAGGTTTATTCATTCCTAATACCTTCCATTTTCCCCATGGCCCCTTGACAGCTGTGACCATGGGATTCTTTTCAGGTGACCTTAGGGGATCCTCCAAGGGTCTCAAAGCCTTCTTACTCATTCCGTACTGTGCAGAGTGGCTCATGCTTTGGTGGAGCCTCTAAAGCAGAGCATAGCTCTGGTGTTTAACTGGAAAAATAAAAGAAGGTGAAGGTGGGGGTCCATGGACATCTTGCCTCTCTTGCCCATGCTGTGTCATGCAGCCAGTCAGAGCAAAACCATTGCCCAGTCCAGAAGTGGGAAAGGAAAAGCATGAAGTGCTCAAACAATGAGTAGTTCTTGTAGTTCTTTCCCTAAAATACACTTTCACTTTGTTCATTTGCTCAGGGAAGAAAAAGAATATATATATATATATATATATATATATGTACACACAGGAATATATTGCTTGACTGGGTCACATATGGAGGGCTTTAAATAAATTATTAATTAAGTTGCAGTTTTTGAAGGGATACAGTCCATCACAGCAGGGAGGGCATGGCAGCCAGGAAGCAGAGTGATCACATTTCAGCTGCTCACAGGAAGCAAGGGGACGAGCACAGGGTGGCGGCCTAGAAAACTTCAAAGCCCACCTTGAGTAACATACTTCCTCCAGTAAGGCTCTGCCTCCTGAATGTTTCCTAGCCTTCCCAAACAGCACCACTAACTGAGGACTAAGAGTTCAAATACAGGGCCTGTGGGGGAAGTCTATAACATGTTTCTATGAATGCATGCATGTGTACCATTTCTTACAGCACAGTGACAGAGCACAGAGCATGGTCAGGTTTCCTGTCCTCCCAAGTAGCATCCATGAACATGGAATGGCTTCTTCTATTAGGAAACTCATAGTCAACAGAGACATAAAACATGTGCATGAAGATGGGAAGGCATAGGCTCACCAAGCTATAAAAGCAAAGCTAACACAAGCTTGCCACAAACTGCTGATTTTCCCGTGGGATGCCAAAGGAATGAGTGTTAGCAGAAGACAGCAGAGGTGTGGACATGGGGCCAAGTGTCGGCCGGTGTCAAGAATGTAGTATGTACTTCTCCCAGCTCAGAGTCCTCAAAGGTGACACTGCACTTGTCCCTCACCTCACTGTGTCTGAGAAATGATGAGTCAAATATGAAAGCAGGAGAGTGAGCATGGCAAAGTATGGTTGTGATCCCCGCTTCTACATCATCCACTTTTACCCCAAATGGCTAGGATCCAGGGTGCGGGCACCAGGTCAGGCATAATTTTCAGAATTTTTTAACTTTTAGTATGAGTCATTTAGTGTTCCAAGGCTTTTTCTCTCCCTTTCCTCGCCATTATAATTTGTCTTTTCATTCAGATTCAACACCTTTTAGGAGATAAATACCAGAATATTTGTTTACTGGTTTTACTGGTTGATCCGAGAGAGGGGAGGGATAGGAAGCCGACAGAGATGAGAGAGAAGGCCTTGCCGCTTGCAGGCCAGTAACCTGAGTGTGAAGAGAAGCGCTGTTCCCTGGCCAGAGCCTGGAGAAGGTGAGGAGGCCATCCTACAGCAGCCATCTTCTATCTGTTGTTCTCAGCTCCTCTTGATCAGCTCATAAGCCGAGAAACAGTTGCTGGAATCCAAGCAATATGGAAATGGCACCTAGAGAGCTCCTCGCAAGCCCTACAGTGACTTTTGTGTTATGTCAAGCAGCTTCTGAGGGCCCAGACCTGTGTTTAAGTGGTCATGGATTCTGCTTCCCGATGAATGTGGTGTTTCATTTTCCGAGGGAGGCTGAATAACATTCTTCATTAGGAGTCTATATTTCAGGCCTGGTATTGAATAATTACAGGCCCGCTGAAAGCTTCCAAGAAGAGTTTACCCTCCACTACACAGCTTGGCTCGCCCTCCCATTTCAGCTACTTTAAACTCTTGTAAACAGCATTCATTTTTCCATTACAAGCTAGGAAATGTGACTATGCGCACCAGTGCCGGGTCCCTGGAGAGCGTCTGCTCTGGAGGCCATTTCCTCACATCTCATTTGCCTTTGTGACTCTTGATGGTGAGGTTGAATAATCTCTGAAGCTCCCCACCTTCCCATCTGATTCTGTTCCACTAACTTATAGAGCAGTGACCTGCCTGAGGACCGCTGGACCAAGCAGATGTTTCCTGAGCAAAGACAGTATGCATTTCCCCTCGTACATCATCTTGTGTGGGGGAGGGGGTGGGGTCTGACATCATTGGGTGAGGTGGCTTGGGGGAGATTTTCAAAGCAGAGCAGTTTGACTAGGGAAGAGCTCAGCTGGCAGCCTGTATGCTGGGATTAACTGACCCAGATAACAGGGAAAAGGAATCAGCAACTTAAGCGTGTTCCTTCTCTATCAGGAAGTCAGCAAACCTTCCTCCAACTTCCTGAAAGCACATAGACTAAGGGAGACATGCCCCCTCGACACACACACAGTGCACAGCTAGGATCATACCAACCACGCAGCTGCCCATCCTTACTCCTCGTTTTCCCTGACCTTGCTTGAAGTTGAAGTGGGACAGTGATAATAAGATTAAGTAGTTCTGGGATGTAGCTTGGTAGGTAGTCAGCTTGCTGAGTGTACAAGAAGCCTTGAGTTCGAACCCCGGAACCACATAAACTTAGTGTGGTGGTGCATGCCTATAATCCTAGCACTCAGGAAAGTGAGACAAGAGGATCAGAAGTTCAAGAGGCCACAGGAGACTCTGTCTCAAAACCAAAAAACAAAACAAAACAAAAACCAAAAAAACCAAACAACAAAAACAAACAAACAAAAAAAGATTAACTAACTCTCCATTCCCTACACAGCATACAGAGCATACAGGAACCCTCATCCCAAATGTGTGACTTGAAATGGTCTACTTATAAGTCATTAGGGATTTTAAGATTCAGGAAAGAAAATGCTGTGGAGGGCAATTGACAATGGTTTCCCAGCGTCCTCCTAGAATGCCACTAAAATAAAACCAAGTAGGCATACAGAGCACATTAACTACCTCCATGATTTCATAAAGGAAATACGAGTTTGGAGCTGGAGCCATTTAACGTGTTAGGAGTGTTTGCCGCCCTTGTAGAGGACCTGAGTTCAGGTCCCAGCACCCACAGTAGATGGCTCTACCATCTACCTGTAACTCCAGCTCCAGTGTAACCAACACCCTCTTTTAGCCTCTGCAGACACCTGCATACACACACACACACACACACACACACACACACACACACACACACACGCAGAGTCATTTTTAAAATATGAGTTTAATCTTATCAGTTCCAATCAACTCAAGGGATTGTGTTCAAATTCATTTTATCTGAACTCCCTGACCTAAAAGGGTGATGTGACCTAAGATCATACCCCCAACCCTTAAAGCTATGCCCCCCTTTTTGTTTCTTTCTGTCCTCCAAACACATCATGACCTTCTCATCAATCACTCCCACCTTCTGGGCTGCCCTTCCCCCAGCTCTGGTGCAGTGCCCAAGGCAGGCAGCATTTCCTCTTGGCTCTGGTAGCCTGACCTCCTGGCATTCACTCACTGGTGTAATGACCTTCTCTCTGTGTGGGCTGGATCCGTGGCCTTGCTTCTCAAGAAGAGAACAGCACAAAAGCAATCCGTGGCACATCTAAGACCAGGCTGGGAACGCTGGGCCTCCCGTCCTTGTTCATGCTCTTTCTCTGGCATCTCTTACTTTCTCTGATAATACAGAGGCCATTTGCAAGCCACCCTGTGGTGAGGCCAACAAGGAATGGTGTTGCTAGAGTTTTCCTGCCTGGCCCACGGTCAGGATAAATCTCTTTCACCTGCCAGTCCCACAGCCGCTCAGACCCAACCAAGTAAACACAGAGACTTATATTGCTTACAAACTGTATGGCCGTGGCAGGCTTCTTGCTAACTGTTCTTATATCTTATATTAATCCATTTCTATAAATCTATACCTTGCCACGTGGCTCGTGGCTTACCGGCATCTTTACATGTTGCTTGTCCTGGCAGTGGCTGGCAGTGACTCCCTCTGCCTTCCTGTTCTTTTAATTCTCTCTGTTAGTCCCGCCTATACTTCCCGCCTAGCCACTGGCCAATCAGTGTTTTATTAGCAACACATTTGCCATACAGAACATCCCACAGCAGAATGAAGGGTGGCCTCTGGCCAATAGCCACTTAGGGGCTGGGATGTCAGTTGGGTGGCCTGGTAGGAATTGATTCTGCCACTAAGGTCCTGCGTGACTTAGAAGCAGATCCTTCTGAGCGGAGCTTGTGAGATGCTATGCCAGCGGGCCCCCAGGAGCCACGTGTGGGGTGCATGGGAAGTGCACTCACACCTCATTTCTGATGGGAATGGCAGGACTCACAGTGTCATCAGCTCTACATCCCCGTTGTCATCTCATGGTGGGGGTATGTGCATGTGCAGGTGCATGTGCATATGCATATGCATACGTGCATGCATGTGAATGCATGTGTGTAAAGTGAGGCCATTAGTTGGACTATCCACCATCTACTCTCACCAGAGTTGTAAGAGGCATTTACATCCAGTTTTCAGCAACGATGCTCCCTGTTTTTCCTGTCATTTTCAACTGTGCTTGTCACCAATGTCTCAGCATACAGCTTCCTCTGCAACTTTATTTCACCCGTTTTCTATCCATTGAGTCACAGTGGTGCTCTAAGTGTTGTGTCTTAGTTCACATTTGTTTAAACATGCATTTATGCATAGATTAATATTTGGTATCTAAATATGCAAATTGGGAGTACATAGTCATCTATTTTTTGCATATGTAGCTGTTAGGCAGCCTAACTACCATCTGAAGGCCATTATTTCTACTTTCCTTTCTACCCACCCCTCAATTTGCAGTTCATTACCACATCTTTCTTAGTCTAGACACTTCGAATTCCTTTAGTGATCTTAAAATATTTTTTCTTTAGTTATTGTGTGTTTGTGTGCCTATGATGTCTGGGAGGGAGGCAAGAGCATGCCAAGCTGTGTCTGTGGAGGCCAGACTGCAGCTTGGTGAATCTGCTTCTCTCCTTCCACCCTTACATGGCTTCTTCCATGGATCAAACTCTCTAGTCTCTTACAGCAATCTTCTAGGCCCTTATCAATGAAAACTCCATTCTCTATTACAGGATCCCCTGTTTATTCAGTCTCACAATTATAAATATATACATACATATATATATATAATTTATATAATCTAAATACAATAATGTGCATAATATATTAAAATAATTCCTCCAGCTTTGAGTGAGAATTCATAAGTACAATACAACTATCATTTTTGTAACCTATTTTTTCCTGTTAACTCAAATTTGGATTTTTATGTTTTTAAATCAATCATGCATACTATTACCTTGTACTAACCAATTTTCTCACCATAAATTTCCCTGAACTTAAATCTTTAAACCACTAAGCCACAGCTCCCATACCCTCTACTTGTGTAATAAAGCATTGGCTGAAACAGAAGATTTTGCCCTAAACCACAGCGGGGTTTACCACGTAGGTGCTGATCTCTCACCCTCTTTTGCAGTGTGTGTCAGGATTTCCAGGAAGAGCAGCTTCAGTTATTTTTGTCCTTATCCATAGGACAACTTTCTGAGACTCTTGTTCCCTAGACACACAAAACGTTATCCTTGACCTCTTATAGCTAATGATATAGTATTTGAATTTTAATAATTATCTATAGACTTATAGTTGTAATTACTAGTGATCGTACAGAAATTCCTTGTAAAAAGTGTGAAACTTGATAAGCAACTACAGCAAAAGTTTATTGTGGAATCTAGGTTATGGGGTATTCACTATCCAGTCCTTTAACTTTCTATATATTTAAAATTTATCATAAGAAAATGGTGGGTGAAATTTCTCTCGTCTTCATAAACTCTATTTCATTTAGTCTTCATGCATGAAAATATGCACCCTACCCTCCACTTTGAAACATGTGGTACTGCTCTCTTTACTTTCTAAGAACTTCAGAATATTCCTGTCTCTGTCCAGGGTTTCAATGAGAAACGGTCACATCCTTGAAAGGACAGTGGAACCAGGACTCTAACTCTGAGCCTGGAGCCTATGGACTTTGTGTTTCCAGAGAAATCACAGGCTATCATCAAATCTTAATTTTCTTATCCCTAAATTGGAGGGCAATCACACTTACATCCCCATTTATTATTTACACTAAACAAATAGTGAACTTAATCATTTTGCATATTTTTGACGAACACAGCCTCATTCCCACCACGTTTTCCCACCTATCTACCTTCTATATAAATTATATTTCTTCCCCTAAAAATCAGAAGAAGGGAGTTAAGGCCCATTCATGCTCTTCTCTTCGCCTAGTCTTTTTGTTTCATTTTATTGAAACAAGGTCTTGCTGTGCAGTCCAGGCTAACCTCTGCCTCAGTCCCAAATGTGCATCATGGTGCCCACATTTTACCTCTACTCATTGAAAGTTAAACTTCTTTGAAACTCAAACCTGCTATATATTTTTGGATGCTCTTGTTTAGTAAGTATAGTGGCACAGATATGATCTCCCCACTATCCCTTAGATTCCTTTTTGTTCAGGAATTGGGATTGATATTAGAGAAGTATTATGCATACCTCTCGAGGTGGAATAAGTTGTGGATGCTCTATTTCCAGCTCCTGTTTTCAGTGTATTCGTATTAGCTGAGTGCCCTGATTTCACTTCCTACAGTGCTGTCTTCCTGCTTCTGTTCTTGGAGGAGGAGGTCTGAGACCAAGTGTCATATAGCCCAGGCTGACCCATATGTAGCTGAGGATGACTTCCAACCCATAAGCTTCCTGCCTTCTCCCAAGTGCTAAGATTACAGGTCTACAGATGCTATGAATCCTTCGAAAACAAATTCATTGTTACAATTTCTTCCCAAACCTCCTTGGATTCCTTCTGTCAGCTTCTACTCATGAGGCCCCGTTCTCATTCTGCCATGCCGTATCATCAAGTATCCTGGACTGTTTTCTAGTAGATGATAAGCCGTGTGCAGTCAAGAATCTTCAGTCTCCGTCTTCCTGCCAACAACCAGAGGCACTTGCCAGAGGTGATCCATCGATGTTGGAATAGATGAGTGGGGTCGTTCTCCTGGGACTCAGTCTTTTCCTTTATGAAATGAGAGCATCAGATGACCTCAGGGGCATATTTTAGCGTGGGAACAGTAGGACTCTTATCCCTGTCTGAGATTAATCACTCAGATAGATTGTTTACACTTCAACTATCCTTCTTAACGCTAGTGCTTCTGTGTGGGTCAGAAGCATCTTCATTTTAAACAAATGACATTTGAGGGCATATCTCTTCACCTTCTTGCTGGATCTTTGTTCTTAATATCTCAGTGGCTTTGTTCCAAAGGATATGGATGCCACTGTATTCAGCTGCCCAAAGTACCCAAATCCAAACAAACATAATGCATCTCTTACTCTCATTCCCCAACATCCTAGGCTTGCTGGCTTGTCCTTGTCCTTCTACTCCATGTTGTGACCCTAGGAAGGAGGCATGTCTGGGAGGTACAAGATCCCCTGTCATTCAGCTCACCCCATCTGTAGGTCCTTCAGATTCCAACCCCGCTGAACCTGTGTAATGCCGTGAGAGGACCATCTGTCATCCCTCCCTCCTTACTTCATACATTTCAAATCCTCTCTCTACTCTTCATCAGCTAAAGCTTATTTATTGTCTGAGGAAGTGGGCCGAGAATCACTTCCTGGAGCTCATTTCCCAATTCTCTCTTGTAGTTCTTACTCTACTGCTTGGCAATTGTCTGACGGTCATTTGTGTGATTTCTAGACTGCATTGGTAAATTTGCTTGTTCAACGTTGAAGCTTAGCATGTGTCCAATACAATAGGTGCCTCAACTAGTGAACAAATAGTTAGTGAAGATGGCAGTGTCAGCCTTCACAGGGAATGGACTTCACAGATGCGCAAGAAAGTGCTCGAATAGTGGGTGTATTAACACATCTCATAGTACGTCTTCCGAGAATCTTGAGGTAATATCACCAATTCTCCCACGTTGTAGAGAGAAATGTAGCTTTAGAAATGATGTCATTTCCCAACGTTAGTCTATGGTCAGGACATGGTCCAATTGAATTTGAATTTCAGCCAGGTCAGTGTAAATTAAGTATTGTCTTCATTATATCACACTAATACGCAATGTGTTCTGCAAAAGTGCCTCCAAAGTCCATAGTTCACTTGTAGATAAGGTAAGATTTCATATTTAAAAATTCAATCTTTAAAACAAAGTCTTTATATGTTATTGTAAATTTATCCAGCACAGTCATGCTTAATGTAGGACATGGAAATCTTCCTCTGGTTATGTTTCTCAAGACAGGACCACATGCACAGAGCTGTGTGTAGACACACAATGTGGTGGTTTTAATTGTTTTGCATCTCTTGCTTGAGCTCAATAAAACTTAGACAACCTTCCATTTGACACATCCATATCTGCCTGAGAACTTACCTCCTGCACTTTACTCTCTTAAAGGAGTGTTTTCTAATTTGTTAAGCCAGTCTCCCATTATAGGCATTAGGCTGACTTTACATCATGTCCTCTAGAAAGAATTCTACAGTGGTTCCCCTGAATCTATGCCTATGAGTCTTCATTAAAGATTTTCTGTCCATCATTTCCTAAAACTAGGGCACATTAGGGATGAGTTAGATGCAATTGAAATTGCATTGTCAGAAGTTCACAGAATGTTAAAAACAACAACAAAAACAACAACAACTTGGAATCAGAGGACAATCTATCCAAGGCTGGGAAAGCCACATCAATAAAGGTGCCTAAAAGCATGAGTCACATTCCTTTATTTTTCCCAAGAAGTTTCAGCATTTCAACCCTTTGTGTGAGCCCTAATGACAAATTCCTGGCCCTGCCAAGAGACCACAAGTTATTTGTCAGTTTGTCTATTTATCTTCCTTCATGTCTCTCCAGTGATGAAGTCCCCGGAGGTTAAACACTCATTATTAATCTTACCACAAGACTCTCAGAAAAACCAATGTTTGCTGCCCTCTGGTCCTTCATTTTAATGACTCCTCGCCACACACAGACCCTTCATTGTGCTATTCACAACTTTCCAGATGAAACCAAAGGCTCAATTCAACTGTAGTCAAAGAAGACCAGTTCTCCACAATTACACACACACACACACACACACACACACACACACACACACACACACAGAGTCCTCTTTCTACTGCAACTAAAACTTAAAATTGAATGAACATGACATGAGATGTTTCTAAAGAGCTTTCTGCCTGGCATCAGCTTTATTAAGGGCACCAATGTGCAGTCACATTTAATGGTGTTTATTTTGAAACATGTGATGTTTACCCTTGAAAGCCTATTATGCATCTCTCACCTTTCTGTGAACAAAAGGGCATTGTAACTTCACATAGTCTGTAGTCTGATTGCTTGCTTAAATTTAGGTCTGCACTCAAATGAGAAAAATACTTGAGTATCAGTCATCCTGGAATCCAAGGGACTTATTCATAGAGCATGTGGGGCTCTATTCATGGATGATTTATGTCTTTGCATAAAGGGGAGTGGGGGGCTGTGTGTGCTGCTCAGAGAACCATCGTCTGCCTCTCCTGAGTAATTTATACAAGATCAATATTTATCAAGGTGAGCCAAGAATGGTACCATAACTCTCCAGGAGCCAAATACTTCATTTTCAGGCCTTTCACCCATGTAAAGGAGCATGACAGATTGAAATGTTTGTGTGAAATGACTTAAAGGAGATTCTTACATGTTTCTTGGTGCTTTGGATGCAGTGTGATGCTTCTGAAGAAATAACAGATTTGTGTCCTATATGGTGTTCTATGACAATCACAAAAAGGTAATAAAGAAAAGCATTTTCTGAATTAACGACAGAAATGAAATAATTGACAGTACCCCCGAGAGAAAGGCAAATTGGCCCATTTACTAATTCTGTTAGCGTATGGTAAGTGAGCACCTGCTAGGGAGTTTGCATTGAGTAAGGACACAGTTATTACTCGGGGATGATCTCCTAGGCAGACATATATGTCAATATTTGGAAACATGCGAGTGGAAGGTAGTACCCTATTAAAGAGTTGTAGTGATCAAAAGTATAGACTGACTAATTCTATTACAAGGTGTCTGAAAGATAAAGCAAAGTGGGAGTTAAATGGGCAGATGGTCAATTGGGATCAGGGTTCTGGAAAGAAGAAGTAATAACACAGACAAAGGGACCATGAAAGCCCTTTGCATTGTGGGTATGGGAGAGAATAGGTTGCGATGAGAACTCACGGCACTTTGTCACCAATGAGAAAGAAAGCTTAGAATTCCACCAGGAGGGTAAAAGTCCCAATGCTTATGCTACAAACTCTGACCTGATTTTATAAATAAGAGGAAACCCATGCTTATGGATTTTTACACATGTGCCAGACATGGTCAGCTTCCCTTAGGAAGACATCTCTGGCAACACAACCTACGCTATTTGGTAGAGAAAAGTTGAGAGGAGATGACAAGTGGGCTCAGATTGGTCTCCTGTCTTGAGAAGGATTTTGAAGCTCTGCCTGTCCTCACCAGAAAATTCCCCCACTAAAAGAAAAATGATACCAATGGTGGTTGTCAGAAGGGAATGAGGGTGTGTGTGTGAGTGTGCGACAACAGGGATGATCTAAGTGTTTGTCATCCCTGTGTTAGCAGGGTGCTGGGAAGTCTAGGAGAGAAATCGCTGCTCTTAAACTAGGGCACTCTCAGTGTATTAGTGGGAGAGGACGGCAATAACTTTACATATAAAAAAGATATGCCATGCTATATGTAATGTATATTACATCATCTAGTATAACATAGACATATACAG
The DNA here is from genome assembly GCA_902168405.1 of Peromyscus aztecus. NCBI lineage: Eukaryota > Metazoa > Chordata > Mammalia > Rodentia > Cricetidae > Peromyscus > Peromyscus aztecus. The sequence continues at coordinate 31,247 of CABHPQ010173390.1, forward strand.
ATATGAATTATTCAAGAAAGACTAGAGGATGGCTTCACAGACCCTGTCATTTAGGGCAGTATCTTTGCGAAAGCAATCATAATTAATTAAGGCAGGGGAAGAGGCATAAAAGGGAGTTGATGACAGGGAAAAGGAGCAGAGGAATATGAGGGCTTTAATAATAGGGGTTCTAAATCCCAAGAGCTCAGTGGAGGGCTGGACAGGTGTTCCATACCATATTTGGGGGATGTATTTGAAGCCCAGAGAACTGTTCTGGAATGGAGATGTGACCTGGGTTTCATCAGGATGTAGGCAGCATGCCAGGGCAGTACTGCTCAAGGAGAAATTCCAAGGAGCATCAACATCCAAATGATGAATAGCAGAGAAGGAGGATCCATGGGTGTGATTCCAAACATTGACAACAAAGGTTTTCCCATTGGACAGAGATGTGAAACTGGGTCTCTAGTTATTGTTACCACACAGAAGAGCAAGGAATGTGTGCTTTCCATATGTGGTTGGGATAGGCAAGTCTGCATCAGACATACCACCTTGTGGAGAATCACTGAAAATGTTAGATTATGTTTAAAAGACGTGTTTGCAAGCACAGAAAGCTATGCAAGAAGTGATTCTTAAAGAGATAAAAAAAAATTTCACTAAGCACAGACAGATCAGTCCATCAGAGCTTTGTGGTTACTTTTGGGTTTGTTGCTGACTGATGAGTCAAGGCAAGATGGCTGAAAAGCTAAACAGAAGTTAAGTAGTCTTAAGGAACTATTAAAGATGAATATCTGATGAATACCCCAGCAGTCTGTTGTCTCCAAAACCAACACTAAGGTAAAACAAATGAGATACATATGGCACCAAATTCTAGGCATCACTCATCATTTGCTCCGTGGCTTTACCCTGGGCCTGATTCTTATTGGTACACTTGAAGTACTATCTATAAGTGTTGGAGTGAAGTTATTTCATTAGCAAAGACCGGTTCTAAAATAAGCATATCTGAATTTTTATTGTGACCTGTCTCCACTGCAACTTCCTGATATAAGCAAAACCAAATCTTATCTTAGGAAAGAGAAAATAGCTCAAAGACTTAAATTCTTGTTACATTTTTCCCTCACACAATGCCTTTCAAGAAAATCCAAGAATGCAATTATAAGATACGGTGACTAAGAATAAAGACATAATAGGATCTAATTGGTAAGAGAGGATATTAATTTTCATGACATATACTTAAAAATTATGTGCAAAAACATTAGATGAGAGGATGTAATTTTTGGATGAGAACTGAACTCAACTAAGTAATCAAAGAAATTCCAAGAAATTTAAACACGAAAAACTGAAATTAAATACTTAATACATGATAGACTAAACACAGGTGATGGAGAATAAATAAATGTGAACACACATGAAATATAAATATATAGATAAAATCATGGAGAGAAGAGATGGGTAGAAAATAAAGGCAAGTATCTGAGAGACATGAGATAAGACAAGCATTCTAAGCTCTGTGTGATCACATTCTGATAAGAATGAGAGGGCTAACAAGTCTCCATCAACATTTGAAGAGATGTTGGCTGAAAAACTTTTGAAGTTGCTCAAAGATACTGAGCTACTGACTCAAGAAATGTTACAAGCTAGACATAATGATACTTCAAGCACTCAGGACACAGATGCAGGAGCAGTATGAGTTGAGGCTAGCCTGGGCTACATAGTGAAACTATGTCTCAAAAAACCAAGGGCTGGCTTTGTTGTTCCAAGGTAAAGATTCCCCTAGTTGACATGCGCAAGGGACTCCACTCCCATCTTTGAAAACATGAAGAATCTCAAGCATTGAAAACAGAAAAAAGCGGGGGAGGGAGAGAGGAAGGGAGGAGAAAGGGTAGCTGCAGAGTAGTGTGGCAATTTACGACAATGGATTGCTTATTGGAGATAAAATGTGTCAGAGAACCCGGCAGCACCACTGGACCTTAGTCATCATCCATCACCTACCAGTGCCCACAGCAAATCTCTATCACTAACCTTACTCAGCAAAAGATGGGAGATAATAACCTACTTGGTAAAGATGACTTCCTTCAATACATGAGAAGTCTTCTTTGTCCCAAGTCAATCCCTGAAATCTAACCATGACAGGGAACATTGAGAAAAGAAATCCTACCTAAACTTTGAGGCTGGGCAAAAACGTGGCATTACATTCTTTGTATTGAATAGGGGTATAAATATCCTTAATACTGCTTTTTGTAAGGATTAATATAAAACGTTCTCTTGCATTTGATATATTTTGGGAACAGGAAAGTATAAAGTATTTTCAGGTTCATTATTAAAAGAGGATTTGTGGAAGAGATCTTGCCCCTGTGGAGCCCTGAGAAGCTCTGACCTTTCATATTCTTTAGTTCCAACAGGTCATGGGTGAGTGTTTCCACACCAGTAACTCAGTCCATTTGGTGTACTCTCCCACATCTGTGTAATTTGAAGACATTTAAGGACACTTAGAATGCGTCAGAACGTGTGAAGAACGGTGACATGGGGAACAGTGTTTCTGATGGTGGCCATCTTTTCCCGATGTCCAACTTTCTTCTCTGATTCAGATGCAAACAAGCTGCTAGTAATATCATAACCCTATGACAACAACATCAGGTTGAAGGGTCCTGGTGATCTTTATTATTGCTATGACAGCTACTTGGAAATTGCTGTTTGCAACAACCATGTTGACGAAGCGCCAAGCTTTCTTTGTGTTTCCAGGATAATGGCAACTGTGGATTTCTACCAAGCGAAAGCCACTGCTCGCTGCTCTGAACTATTGTAGACACTATTCCTTTCTTACTCGGGGGTTGGCACATATATTAGAATCATATGCACAATTTTCTTTTTTGGCCGACTATAAACTCCCACCTTCCCCATCTTCTCTGGACTAAAAGGGAATTTCTAAATCCTTACTACTATTTTTCTCTTTATTCCTAGATGTAATAGAATCTTGCCTTATATAGAACAATAAATCTCTCACCAATAATGCACTTTTTTTTTTTTTTTTTTTTTGAGACAGGATTTCACTTTGTGGCCAGGCTGGCCTCAAACTGCCTCTGCTTCCTGAGTGCTGGGATTAAAGGTGTGCACCAACACACGCAGCCACTGCACCTTCTTAGTGGAAAACACCATGGGGGAATGTCACCAGCATGAAGTTATTGATCAACGGAGCCATCAGAATATTGAAGGCCTTTATACATGCAAACATAATGGCTCAGAGAGAGATCGGTAGGTGGGCTGGCTTCTCACTTAAGCCACCTTCCAGTCACCCTGGTGGCCAGACTCTGTCGTAGCTAGAGTCAAATAACAGAAAAGCATCCCAGTATCTGAGAATCCATCTGACTACCTTTGTAAATTGTTTTTTAGACTACCCCAGACTTTGTTGTTGTTATATGAGTCCGTTTATCTGAAATATTTATCTAAAACAGCTACAATGAGCAAATTCACAGAAGGAAGTGGTTTGGAGGTGAGCAGGGGCTGAGGAGAGCAAAGAAGAGAGTTTTAGTTAATGTGCCCACGGTTTCAGATTGGGGCAATGGAAGATGGGAAATGACGAAGCTAACACTTGTTATTCCCAACATTGTGGCGTTACCAATTACATACTTTAAAATGGCGTTTGTGTATGGTTCTCCATCTTTGAGTGATTAAATTTGCTCTGTGACACTTTCCTACGTTATAATGCATTGTTTACTCTCAGCCCTACCCTCTATTATCTGTCTTCCACTTCTCTCATCCCCCCTCCGACCCCACAGGGTTTATTCCACAGTCATGGCTTTTTGTTTTGTTTGGTGATCCATTGATTTTTTTTTTTTTTTTAACCCGGACCTTCTGTTTGACCAAGGGTTTGGAACCGTCCACCGGGACATGGGAGCTCAACATTGAGTTTACTCCAAGTTTAAAGGCAATCCAACAGTCTTGAGTGCTGACAGAAGTGTGGCTCCATTGTTTGTTTTTATGTTTGGTACAAACCATTTTTACAGTCATTGTTTTACGATCTCTGAAAACGCCGAGTAAATAAAGTAGATGCTACTAGTGCTAACAATGCTGTGAGAGTGAAAATACTAGTTTAATTATGATGATGATGTTAAATGAAACTTAATAAGGGACTCTCTCCTATATCCTAGATTATGCAATACTTTCTTTAAAATTGATTTTATTATTATTCTGTGTGCATGAGTGTTTTCCCTGTGTGCGTCTCTGTGCACCATGTTCATGTCTAGTGCCTGTAGAGGCCAGAAGAAGCCACCAGATCATGTAGAACTGGAGTCACAGACAGTGGTGAGCCATCATGTTGGGGCTGGGAATCAAACCCAGGTCGACTGGAAAAGCAGCTGGTGCTCTTAACTGCTGAGCCACCTCTCCAGCCTCTATGCAATGGTTTCTTTACACACACTGTACCATTCAAACCTCTTCCCCACTGACACACACACGAAGTAGAGAACTAAAACTCAGATATGTAAAGTGAGTCATCCAAGGTCACACGGCTCATACACATTAGACAATGTTTTGGGAGCCAAGTCTTTTGTCTTAGGTTTTCCCATCCATACATTTTCCAGATCTGATTCATAGAATGCCTTTCCTGCCAGAATGGTTGATAACTCCTCACCTCCCCCTCACCTCCCCCTCACCTCCCCCTCACTTCCCCCTCACCTCCCCCTCACCTCCCCCTCACCTCCCCCTCACCTCCATTAGAGATTCACCTCCTCTGTAAACAATTCTCTGCCACTTATCAGCTTTGTGGTTTGGGACATATTATTTAACACAAGTTTATTTATTCTCTAAAAGGAGATAATACACTCACCTAAAGGTTGAATAACTTAACTGGGTCAAGAAGATGGTGGCTCAGTTGGTAATGTAGCTGCCTTGTGAGCACAAAGACCCAAGTTCAGATTAGAGCCCACATTAAAAGCTAGGCATGGTGACATGGTTGTGTAATTCCAGAAATGGTGATATTGGGGGTGGAGACAGGTAGGTCCCTGGAAGCTCAGCAGCTGGGTAGCCTAACCTGCTTGGCAATGTGCCAGGCCGATGAGTGCAGTGTCATTAGCAAAAAGTGGAAGGCATCCCGAGGGCCCAGATGCAAATTTGTCCTCGGATTTCCACATGTATGTGATGCACACACACACACACACACACACACACACACACACACATATACACATACATACATACAGAGAGAGAGAGAGAGAGAGAGAGAGAGAGAGAGAGAGAGAGAGAATAAAATATCCTACAAAAATGTCTAAGACAAAAGGAAAGTATAAACCCTGAAGGTCAGTCCTAGAAGGAGTTGAAGCTTGCACTTACTCAGGAAGAACAAAGCGATTTAATTTGTCTTCCATGGAACAATCATGAAGAGTTTCCAGGAGGTTAGCTAAGAATGAAGGATTTGAGCCGATCCAATTTGGGGCAGCTACATCAATACATTTCTCCCAATACCTGGTGAGACACTGGTCTTCTTAAAAATGTAAAGAGAGTGTGAAGGGAGAGAAAACCCCAGCTATTCTCGAATCCCACCTCACTCATCTTCTCCAACTTCAAGGTAACAAAGATGATTTTAGTAAAATATTTTTGAGACTATACTATCTTTCTTCCTCTTCAGATCCAAATTAGAAAAAGGTCTACTGATATAAAAAAAATCATAAATTTTCCCTGAAATCCATTAAGATAGTAATTGTCATTTTCTTTCCTCCAAACAAACAACAAATTCATTGGAAGTTGATTGAGTTTGACCTTACTTTTCATCTCCTTGTGCTGTTGCTCTCCCAAGGTTCCTTTGAAAAGATGTTCTGTGTGATTTCAGATGACATCACTCTACACAGTAGTGCCGCCCCACAGAGTAATCAGAGCCAATGGCCCACATTCCACTCTGCAGATAGAAAACCTTGTGACAACCACAGGTCTCCTCTGGTGAGTCACGCAGCCGGCAATAGAACCCATGACTTTAACTTTGTATTGTATTTCTCAAAATCAGAGCATCCTCAGAAGCTTTTTGCCTTGTTTTTCAACTTTTCTTAGATTTTACAATTATTTGTGTGTACCTAATGTGTGCGTGTGTGTGTGTGTGTGTGTGTGTGTGTGCACATGCCTGTGTGTATGTGAGGGCATGTGTGTGTGTTTCTGTCTGTGCTCGTGTGTTGAGAGTGCATACGTGTGTGCATTCCTGTATGTGTGCCTGTGTGTGTGTTGGTGCACTTGTGTATCTGTGTGAGCATGCATGCATGTGTGTGTGTGCATATGTACATTAGTGTAACGGCAGATGCCTCTGTGACACACCATGCACCTAGAAGTTGAAGGAGAATCTCAGGTGCTGGTCTTCTGTCTTGGAGACACGACCCCTTCTTCAGTGCCACACACACCAGGCTAGCTGGCCCATAAACGGCGGTGGATCTTCCTGTCTCTGCTCCCATCTTGCTATGGGAGCACCGAGGCTCCAAACTTTACATGGGTTGTTGACGTCTGAACTCAGAACCTTACAACTCTTCCTTGTGCAGTATGCCCTTTACTCACTGAGCCTCCCCCTAGCCCCCTGATTTCAGTTTTGTGATGTTGTTGTTATTATGTTTTCCTAATACACTCTCAAATAAACAGCTTTGTTTTGTAGAAATAGCAAAAGCAAAATAGTGCTAAAAATGATGTAACTGCTGCTGTTTTGAAATTTATCCCCTAGTCAGTAGGTAGACATAGACATTACCACAATCAAAAAATCAAGACCTTGTAATTAAGTGCTGGGGATAAGACACAGCAGGGTCCCACCTCTCCCTGGAGTTGGACAGGTATTAGGTGTTGAAAAGCACTGCTATAATTACTACTAGTATTAATGATAAATTTACTATGTTTTTATTATAAGCTCTCCTGCTCATTTTTGTACAAATAAGCAAAGATGTTGAAAGATGGGGTAATTCTTTGGCAGCTCTTTGTTCCCTTCTTGTTACCCTGGCTACCTTGAGAAACAATGGCTGTCAGTCATCCAGTTAGTCAGACCACCCAGTACACGTGCACCAGCCATTTGAACACTTCATGGATGTCTTGAGGAAACTTCATGATAATGCCAGCTGCTTGCTCTAGCTTCTACAGCTGCAGACCCAGACACACTGACGTTAAGCAACCTGTATTAGACTTTTTGTTACTAGAAACCTCGGTGAGTTCTAGGTGACTCTGCAGCCATTTCTACCAGAGGGAGAGGACTTCCCCTGCCTGTGACTGGGGGAAAGGGACAAGGCATGATTGGTGCAAATATACTCCTTCCTTTGCATAGGACTTTTTCTGTGATGGTGTAAATCTCTGCTCTGCCTTTCTGAGCAGATTCTTGAACTTAATGGGCTGCCTGGGAGACACCCTCCTGTATTGTTTCCTCTGGCACTGTAGTATTAGGTCCAGTAAAATACTTCTCTAGAGAGGGTCTTTTTGAGTCTATTTTTAGTAGAGGGGGATGAATGGTAACATGAATTAAAAATCAGCAGAGATAAGGGAAGCAGCAGAATGGCAGAGGCAGCAGCCAAGCAGTTGGGCATCCTGAGCCATAGCAGCAATGGAGGAGCCATTTGATAAATGAAGAGGAAGAGGCCGAGCCAAGCAGTTGGCAGGGCGAGCTGTGGAAGCAGCAGGAGAGGCTGGCTGCAAAGCACATGCAAAAGAGGCAGAGCCCCAGGACTGGCAACTGATAACCACACAAGCCTCAGCAGTGGTGGAAGAGCACTCCTAGCTGCCTCCTTAAAAGCAGCAGCTGCAACTGCAGCCATAGCAACAGGCAGCAACGAAAGCAGTTGGAGAGATCAGCCAGGGAAGGACCAACAGTGGGAAGAGAAAGAGGCAGAGAGCAAAGGATGGAAGAGAGACGGCTGTAAAGTGCCGGAGAAGAAAAATTCGGTTACCAGCAGAGTTCCAGATAACGGTCAAAGCCTCGGGGCCCAAGAGTCATAACACTGGCTGCTGTCAAGGTCCAAGGAATCTCCTGGTACCACCCCCCACCCCCCGGAAGCTACAGTGTAGTTGCTGCTAAAGGCCAAGGCATCCTGATGACATAAGAGATGGAACATTTGCAGAGTTAAGAGTCCTGCTGCATAGGCCTGGGGGAGAGCTGTGTAAAGTAGCACCTGCTGCTGCCTCTGCCTGTCGTGTAGAGGCTGCCAAAGAGCAGCACTCAAAGCCCTTCTCCTTGCCTACCCACAATTTCTACCCGGGTGCGGTTTTCAAATTGACACAAGCCAATTGGTTGGTGACAGGAAGACTGAGCAAATCAATGACAAAAACCATCAGAAAATGTCTCAAGGTAGAGATATCTGCACCCACCTAAACTGGATCCCCAGATTCCCCACTGGCCCCAAAGAACAAGGGTGGGAGGACTGGCTCACTAAATGGTCTGCATTTCTAGCAAAATCCTCCCATTATGACTGTAGTGTGCTTTCCTCTGTTTTAGATACAGCTCTCTATGTAGCCCAAGTTTTCTCAAAATTGTGCTCCCTTGTCTCAGTTTCCTGAGTGTTCTACCATCCCTACCTCTCTAATACACTCCATTGCCCTTTTCTGGTTTTATCTGAGCATATCAGAACATTATGTACATCTGTTCACTACACACAAAATTCCTTCTTATCTTCCTATCCATTACTTTGATTCCTAAATGTCTTGTGAGGCTTCACTTTATTTATTTATTTATTGTACAGAATTATATCTGACCACGTAGTTCCGATGTATGAGAAATAGCTCTTTGTCATCATTTCTGTTATTATGTGTGTGTGTGTGTGTGTGTGTGTGTGTGTGTGTGTGTGTCCCAAAGGAATATAAACTAATCAGAGCAGAAGTAAGAACTCAGTGATCTTGGAAAGCTTCAAAGGACTCAGTACTCCAAGTATGCCAATTAGTTTCTATTGTCAGCTTGACACAGTTTAGAGTCACCTAGGAAAAGGCTACCGTGATTGAGGAATTTCCCAGAGCAGACAGGCTTGCAGTCATACCTGAAAAATTTTCTCATTTGATGACTGGTATAGGAAAGTCCCACCAACTATGGGCAGTGACATCCCTAGGGAGGAGGAACTGCATTGTATGAGAAAGTTAGCTGAGTGTGAGCCACTGAGTAATCCAGTAAGTCGTGCTCCTCCATAGTCCTTGCCTCCAGATTCCTGCCTGGAGTTCCCTGACCTCTGTCATTATTGGGTTGTGTCCTGGAAGTGTAAGCTAAATATATATTTTCCTCCTCAAGTTGCTTTTTGTCAGAGTGTTTTATCATAGAAACAGAAAAGTAACTAGAGCATTAATCATCATTCCAGAAAATACACCCAGCATATACTCTACACCACGTTATCTCCCAAGCACTCCTCACAGGTTTCGTCATTTAATCCTGGCAACAACTCGCACAGTATCTTTCTTTGCCTTATTTCACATGTGAGATGACTGAGTCCTAAAGACTTTTAGTGACCGTCCCAATGTCCTAAGTCACTCTGACATTGATCTCTGGTGCAGGGCAATTTCTCATCGGCATTCTTGCCTTGCTCAGTTGCCAAAGAGGTAGATGTTGACTCTGAATCAGTACACAGCACCTGGATAGAGAACACCGCATGTCTGATGATTCACACTTTTAAATCAAAACAATAAAAACCTTGGCTACACAGCTTCACTTCCCAAGTCCAGCTGGGATGTGGTCACTGTGGCTCCAAAACCCATTGGGGTGATATTTCAGCTTGAATAAGTGCAATTTGCCCAGCCAGTCATCAAAGTTCTTCACGGAGGTCTTGTGATCAACTCTAGTAAGGCGACTGCCAAAAGCTTTGCTCATGCTTTGGCTAGCTGTCCTGCCGCTCTTTGCTCCAAGTGGCATAAGGGAGGGTATGATGCCTTTTTAGTTGCAAACCTAAGCTAAAAAAAGGACTATCTCGCTAACTTACTGAAACTAAAGTCTTAATTCAACTATTATTTACTGACTCCTTACCATGCATCAATCATTTTCAAGTATCTTATGACATCCCATCTTCCCAGTAGCCCTATGAGGTGGGTGTTGCTATATGTGATTTACAGATAGGAAAGTGGATTCAGATGTGCAGAGTAACTTGGCAAAGGTTATCCAGCCTATAGGATGGAAGCCTGATTCCAAGTTCCCTGCCTTTGCATCCAAACTGGAATACTTCAAGCTTTGAGGTGGGTAAAAGGAGTGAGGAAGTAATATAATACCAACAGCAATGCTAATAGTTAAAAATATCAATTGTAGTTTACTGAATAACATTACTGAGTCCCCACTGTATGGTAAGCTCACTCTGAAAGCACTTCTTCACTTTACCCTCATAGCAGTCTAAGTAGACATGAGCATCTCCCCATGTCAGAAAGGTTTGATCTTTAGTCTTCAAGGAGATCACCTAGCGAAAGTATGAAGATCAAGCATTGGAAAGTACAGGTCAGAAGGCCAGCATTGCCAGAAGAACCCAGCCAGCCAGTCGCCATTCTCAATTTTTTCCTCCACGTTAGAAGGGTGACTTAGGAAAGTTGCAAGTCAACTCTGAGGTAAGTGATGATATTGTGACTATATGTCTTCCCTGGCCTGGTGGTCAAGGTACCCAGGTTTTTCACTCATGCCATTTGGTCCTTCTCATCCCATGTTATTGAGAATAAACTGGAGGACATTCAGGTGCCTTCTTGTATCTTTGAGAAGTCAAGCATTGAGTTATGAGAACATCCCTTGGTTAGTCAGAGTTCTTAGTCATCCATTCTGGAAGAACATCAGATACTCTCCCCACCCCCAGCCATGAGAATATCATTCTTCCTTAGGAGAACTATGAGCAGTCATAATCAATCTAGGGAATAGAAATGTCCCTTGGAGTGATTGACAGCAGAGCTGAGCCCAGTCCATCACTTCTTGATGACAATGAACTTGAACTGCATCTTTCAAGAAGAATAGAAGAAATGAGTGGATGTTAGAATGAAGATCAATTTTATATTAAGCTATTCGCATACAAAGTTTAAAGAAATGAGCAGGACCATTCTCTGTGTGTTCATGGTTTATTACACTTTTTTCCTTTCCTCTACGGTTGAAACGATGTTGAAGTGATACATAACCACCTTAAAAGAAGCTTCACAAAGGAATATTCACAATCTCTTTTCATTGTACATGGTTCTTACTAATCTTTGCTCATGTATCATCTATTTGTACACAGTGATAACCAGAGAATAGTGTTTTTATGTGGGCTAGTTTCTCATTAAAATGTCTTCTGAGAACACTGTCCAATATGTGACTTCCTAGGCTTCTCTCCTATCTTCTTTGCACACACTGTCATACCTGTTCTAAAAATCTCAGTTTATTCACATCCGTTTTTTTTTTTTTTTT
>CABHPQ010173391.1:3164-29076 GCA_902168405.1 Peromyscus aztecus
CTGCCCGACTGGTGTAGGGCTTTTTGAGATAATCTGTTTGCGTATGGCTGGCTAGAGCTGGCTGTTTAGACCTGGCTGGTCTAGAACACATACGTGTGGCTCCGACACAAAAGTGGAGCTTTTCGTTACCCTCAGAAGAAGCCCCCCCCCACCCTCAGCTGTTGTTTCTGAGTCTGTCTGATCCTCCACTGTCCTGAGTGCTAAGGAGCCTTAGTCTGCTTTCTACCTGTCTCTCCTGGACATAGGGTAAGTGAAGTCATGCATCACATGACCATTTGTTTCTGGCTTCTTTGACTTAAAGCATAGTATTGTCAAGATCATAGCACATACCAGTATGGTTTTGGTTTTGTTGTTGATTTTTTTTTTATAATGAATCTTTTTTTTTAAAGGCTTATTTATTACGTATACAGTGTTCTGTCTGCATGTGTGTCTGACCACGAGAAGAGGGCACAGATCTTATTATAGATGGTTGTGAGCCACCATGTGGTTGCTGGGAATTGAACTCAGGACCTCTGGAAGAACAACCAGTGCCCTTAACCTCTGAGCCATCTCTCCAGCCCATTGTTGTTGTTTTTTATGGTTGGTTATTGCTTTCAGTCTGGTTGGGTATGCTGTGTTATATCAATTCATGACTTAATGGGGATTTGAGTACTCTGTACTTTTTTGCCTATTAACCCTTGCAGTACATCTAGAGGACCCGAGTTCAGTTCCCAGTGATCATGTCTGGCACCTCACAACTACCTGTAACTCCAGCTCCAAGGGATCTGATGCCTCTTCTGGTTTCCAGACACAAATAAATAAAAAGTAAAAATAAATCTTCTAAGCAAAAGAATAATGCTGCGTGGATAACTGAGACACTTTCATTTCGATTCCTGCCAGCATAACGCCAGGGATCCGAGTCGTCGGCGTCCGTGTAGACGTGCCATTGCCGGCCTTTGCTGTTGTAGCCACGAGTAGGGGGTGGGGGTGGTCTCTCTTTGTGGGGTTTGTAGCTCTGGCTGTCCTGGAACTCACTCTGTAGACCAGGCTGACCTCGGACTCAGAGATCCACCTGCCGCTGCCTCCCGAGTGCTGGGATTAAAGGCGTGCGCCACCACCGCCCGGCTGGGTTATTTTATTTTTGTAAGGCATACTTCCAAGTGATTTTCCCCAGATTTTCTTTCAGTAAGTAAGAAATGCTGTTAAATGTGTAACTGAATCCTTTTAATTGTTGATTTTCCTTTTCCAACAGGCTAAGGAAATTTTAACAAAAGAATCAAATGTACAAGAGGTTCGCTGTCCTGTTACTGTCTGTGGAGATGTGCATGGCCAATTCCATGACCTTATGGAACTCTTCAGAATTGGTGGAAAATCACCAGATACAAACTATCTATTCATGGGTGACTACGTAGACAGAGGTTATTATTCTGTGGAGACTGTGACTCTTCTTGTAGCATTAAAGGTATGAGTAAGCATTAAAGGAGTAGCTTGAAATTAGGCCACAGGCAAGAATGTTAGTGTTGCGTGTGTCCTCTGTTAAATTTCTGGTCTGTTCAGCTGAAATGATAGTTGGCTTTACATCTTGTAGAGAGAGATAAAAATCAGTGCATTAAGCTTGCATCACTTCAGATAAATGTATAACTCATTTGGGTCTTCCATAACTGAACTCCGTGAATTATATTTGATTTAAGTACTTACTACCCTTCAGGTGGAATCATTAAGCAAGTCTGTAATTCATGCCATGAAAAGCCCATTGTTCTTGACTTCCTGTTCTCCCTGCCCTGCACTCAGCGCTTCCAACTCGAGCCTCGCTCGGAAAGCTGACCCTTCCCTCCACCTGCGCGTTCTGTCAGGTGGAACCTCCTTAGCTCCTCTGTTCCGTCTTGTGTCCCGTTCCCAAAGTCTTCGTTAATCCCTTACTCAGTGGAGTTGCACTCATTAAACTCTGTGGCTCTCCTCGGTAGTCTGCTCTTAATTTACCTGCTTGTAGATCATAGCAAAAACTTCTCACCACAAAGAATATTTTTATTCATTGTTCTAGACTTTACTTCTGTCTTTATCCAGTTCCACACAAGATTACTCCAGCCACTTCTTCCATGTGCCTCCTGCCCAGACTCAACAAATGCTTGGGAGTTTTGGATTTCAGAGAATTTACATGTTCATAATGAGATAGATGTCTATAGTAAGGACCCAAGTCTAAGCATAAAATCCATTTGTTTCATTTATGTCCTTAAATTTCACAGTTAATTGACAAATAGACAAAAGAACTATTGAAAGAAATGAATTTGAGGTTAAAACTAGCACAATACTGGTGAGATAGGATTGTACCACAAGTTTCTTTTCCTTTTCTTCCAGGTGCGCTATCCAGAGCGCATTACAATATTGCGAGGAAATCATGAAAGCCGACAGATCACCCAAGTGTATGGCTTTTACGATGAATGTCTACGAAAGTATGGAAATGCCAACGTCTGGAAATACTTTACAGATCTCTTTGATTATCTTCCACTGACAGCTTTAGTAGATGGACAGGTGTGTATGTGTGTAACTGTCTTACAGAAGGAGGTTAAACGTGGGGAAATACTTACTATTGGGAACTTGGGATCTGTATTTACAAGTTATATTTAAGTTGCTGACTTTGTTTGTTTGTTTAACATGGTGCTGGGGGTTGAACCTTGGGGCCCAGGGTCTGATGAATGCTAGGCAAGTGTCCTGCCACTGAGCCACATCCCCGTGGTTTGGTTAGTATGGTTTTTGGGGGTAGGGTGGGGAGGCCATATGCGTGTTTTGGAGGCAGTCTCACTAAGCTGCCCAGGCTCCGACTCACTGAACCCAACATGGCTTGACAGTGTAATTCTCTTGCCTCAGGCTCCCAGGTTGCTGGGACACCAAGCCCTGCTTTCCCTGGCCTGGAAGTCTTCTGGCCAAAGAAGATATGTGCCAGTGTTAGGCTAGTGTAAACAAATGCCTGTCTTTGGGTGTATATAGGAATTAGTAACACAAGATGGTTTTGGAAATTGTGTCCATATTACACTGTCTCCTGGTTCTCATTAGTAACTTCATTCCTATGTATTTTCACAGTAACTACAAGTATCATATTGTGTATCTTGTTTATCAAAGGGTACTCTGTTTCCACCATATTGATACATACATAAGACATTATACAGGTTTCCTGGTTCAGTGTTTAGAGGCTTCATGGTGAGCTGATCCAAATCCATATATTAAAACATACAGTAAGACCCTGCAGTTTTAAGTGATAAAAGCCCAGTGCCCTTGAAGGTGTAATAGACACTCTTTGGCTTGCTAGTTTGAATAAATTTGATTATAACAATCCACATTTTCCCAGCCATGATTTTGGATACTGCAATAATTAAAATGACAATCCTTGGCCTATACTTGCTAACTTTAATGAAAGCCTAAATGTATAAGGTGTTAAATTTTAATTAAAATTTAAATTTTTCAAGCAATAGTCTTTATTAGCCTTCAAGTAATGAACAAACTATTTTAGAAAGATAGTGTTAATAGTAGTGATAGTGCATCTGATTTTCAAACTTGGAATATACATTGGTACAGCTCTTAATGTATTTCTCACACCCACCAGCATTCCCCAAACTCCTAGGTCTTTGCCAGCACACACATACCGCATGTGATAGGTCATCGTTTATGAAGTGCTATCACTGGAAGACATGAACACCTCAGAAGTCCAGTAAATAAAATAGTTATACAGAGTCAGAGTCCTGGGAGGGAATGACAAGCTTAAGAGAGATATCTATCTATCTATCTATCTATCTATCTATCTATCTATATATATATATATATATGGTGGATTTATATATATAATGATTTTGTTTTAAATTTTACACTGACTATACTTTATTAGGGAGAGGGCTGGATACAGTCATGTAGACCTATAACCCTAGCAACCAAGAGCTTCAGGCAGAATTGATGAATTCTAAGCCAGCCTGGGCTACATACATAGCATGACCCGTCAGTCAATAAATAAGAAACTGTTTACTGAAATTTTCATTATTCTCTTTGATTCAGTCTTCAGAGGACAGTCCTGAGAAAAGTTTCTAAAAGCACTTGTCATTTTATGTCACAAGTTCTGCAGTTCACTGCCTAGAGCTCCTTTTGGAACTGCAGACTCCAGGGAGGTGGTCCAGTGGGTAAACATTTTCTTCTAATTTACAGGCAGATAAAGTACTTGTTTTGCAAGCACAAAGACTGGAGGTCAGATCCCAGCACCCAGGGAGGGCACGATGCCCACCTGTGACCTCTCTCCCAGTGATGGCATTCCCAGAGCGAGCTAGCTGCCTAGCCAAATAAGCAGGCTCTGGCTTTAAGTACCTGCCCCAGTAATGGAGAGTGATGAAGGAAGACAAGCAATACCGACCTTGGGTCTTGCCACATACGTGTGCACCCACTAACATGTAGACCTGCATATGTGTGCATACTGCATACAGTTAACAGGAAGAGGGTGTGCAGGAGAGATGACCAGTGAATACAGCGTACGGAGAGACAAACTCCCAAAAGTTGTCCCTTCCCCTCTATTAGATGTGCCCCTACACACATCAAAAGTAATTGAAGGTGACATGCTGTATAGAAAATAACCTGCCAGTGTGGTAATATACTCAGTATATCTCAGGAAAACCAAAAACCTATTGTAATCAGTGACAGGAATCATAGGATGTTGATGTTTGACAGAAACAGTTTTACACATCAAGAGTACTTGACAGAAAACAGTGACCAGTGAGGAGGGTGAAGATCATATTTATCAACAGCACTGAATAAAACGCCTGTGGGGGGAGGCGGCTGCACTGCTCAGTGGTAGAGCATGCAGAAGGCCCCCACACCTCCAGGACCACAAGGGAAGCAAAGGAAGCCCCTGCACCCCGGTACTGTAGAGGCTGCTGCTGCCGGCGATCTGACTCTGCTTTGCACTGCAGTTAACAAGTTTTTCAGTTGATGCTGTTTTTTTGGGCAGCAGGGGCAGGGTGGGGGGAGGGGAGCTGTGAGGGCTAACATTTACAACCACTATAGCAACTATAAAAATACATGTATTTTTTCTTCTCAATTTATAAACAGATATTCTGCCTCCATGGTGGCCTCTCTCCATCCATAGATACACTGGATCATATAAGAGCCCTGGATCGTTTACAAGAAGTTCCACATGAGGTAAATTTGGTGGTTTTGTTTTAACAGAAAAATACAATCACATGTGGTAAGGCTAAGCATAACTGCTAATAATTCATAATGCATATCCGTTCTCCCTGACCAGGGCCCAATGTGTGATCTCTTATGGTCAGATCCAGATGACCGTGGCGGATGGGGTATTTCACCACGTGGTGCTGGCTACACCTTTGGACAAGACATTTCTGAAACATTTAACCATGCCAACGGTCTCACACTGGTGTCTCGCGCTCACCAGCTTGTAATGGAAGTACGTACTTTTCCTGCAGTTACCTTTAATCTCATGGCGTGTGCATCTATAATAAGACTTCATGACTTGGGATGTAGGAAATATATCCTCATTACCAAATGGTATCATTCAGTTTTTAAATTGAGACCTAAAAGTTGTGAAAATAGTACCACAAGTTTTTTTATGTTCTTTGTTCAAATTCCTCAAGTGTAAGTATCTTAAGCATATGTATCTGCTCTCCTTTCTCCTCTCCTCCCACACTTTACTCTCTTCTCATCTGTTTGAATAGCCCTGACAAATGCTCCTTACCCCCAGATCTCCAGGTACATTTTGCTAAAGCCATTATCTGTTGTAACCAGTATTTCAGTCAGAACGTTTCCATTGGTATACTCCTACCTAAGCTTCATTTTTGCAGTGTGTATAACAGTCCAGGTTACAAGTAATTGTTCAGATTTTATGTGCTCTTGATGTTTTGAAATGACCAAAGTTTTGTTTTATAAGTAGCAGCTTTCTAAATCTGGGCATGTTGGGTGCTTGTACTCCCAATATTTAGGAGGCCAAAGCTGGGGGGTCATGAGTTTCAGGCCAGCCTAGGATATATAAGGAGATACTCTTAAATAAAGCCCCCTAGGTAGGGGCTGATGGTTCAGCAGTTAAGGGCACAATCTGCTCTTGCAGAGACTCCTCGGTGAGACGTAACTAATGTTCCTTATGGTTATGGAGTTATCCCATGCATGCTTGAGATGCAGACTGTAGAGTGCTGTGTCCTTAGTGCTTTGTACCCAGGTCTGAAGTCTCCCACTGCTGGTTATAGTGACTGCAGCTCCTGCTGCGCTGTCACTACTGAAGGGATAAGAGAACACAGCCCTCTAAACCAGCAAGGAGTGCCTTAGGAGGGTGGACACAGACTTCACCAGCTCAGAACAGGCAAGGAGTGGTGTAAAAACACGTCCATGGGGTGACATTAAACCTCATTATAATTATATAATCACAAATGTCAGTGGTGACTGGATATATTTTTTTAATGTAATGACTAAGACTTTTGCTTTCCTAAAAGTCAGACTCCCAAATTAGAAGATAATCAAATTTCAGTTATTATTTGACACAAAACTAAAACATACTTAACATCACAAATTAAAGGCTGGAAATGGTATGTTGTGAACCAAATAGGTAATTACCAAACATAGCCTGTGAAGTGAATGAGAGACTCTGGTGCAGGTGACCCTTAGATTACCAAAGTCATTACCGATGAGCATTGGCTCAGCTCTCCAGGAGAGCTTACTCAAGTGCGGTTCGCCTAATACTACCTTCAAGATTGATATAGCAAACTTTGGAAGCCAGGTACTTTCTATCCTGTCTCAGCACTTGGGAGGCTAGGGCAATTGTAAATTTGAGACCACTGTGACCTAAATAGCAAGATTCTTTCTCAAAAAAGAACAAAAGTAAACCAGAAAATGCATGCCCATGCTCGCGGACACACACACACACACACACACACACTCTCTCTCTAGATAGATAGATAGATAGATAACACTTGGCAGAGTTTATGAGGGAAAATGGGGAGACTACCATCTTTGAGAAGTTCAGTGTAGCCCTAAGCCGGGATCCTAAGTATAGGTTAAGAAAAGCCCCATGGTTACTGAGAAGTAGAACAGGAATCTTGGACCTAAGAGTTGTACGGTACTCTGAGCAGGTGCATAAACTGTTAGATCATAGAGGTAACTTGACTACATAGCCACAGAAGTACTTAGGATCTGAGCTGTGTTAAGATTGAACTTGGTAATGAAACAATGACCTTACTGTTGCAGGGTTATAATTGGTGCCATGATCGGAATGTGGTGACCATTTTTAGTGCACCCAATTACTGCTACCGCTGTGGAAACCAGGCTGCTATCATGGAATTAGATGACACTTTAAAATATTCTTTGTAAGTAACGGTACATCTTCATTGTATGTCGACACTTTCAGAGGGAAACGTAACTATTGAACAACAGTTGGGGCTGGAGAGATGGCTCAGCAGCTCAGAGCACTTGCTACAGTCATGAGGACTGGAGGTCAGATCCCACAAATACCTGTAACTCCAGCTCCAAGGGATCCAGCACCTTCTTCTCTATAGATACGTGTACATATGTGCACATACACTGAGTCATATACACATATGTTCACATGACTAAAAACCTTTTTAGAATGAAAAACACTAAAGAGTTCTGTTATGAGATGATAGAACATGGAATGTGTAAACCCTCTTCCCCAAACATTTAACTTGAGAATTGTTTTCTTTTGATGTACTGTACACGCAACCATGGCCTCATACATGCCAGTTCATTGCTATGCCATTGAGCTACATGCCCAGCCCAGAAAAATATGATTTACACTTTATTGACATTTTCCCAAGAGCTTACAGGTAATGGAAAAACATTAACCTTAAGAGACCTTAAGCCAGGCGTGGTAGTACATGTATTTGATCCTAGCACTCAGGAGGCAGAGTTTTAGACCAGTCTGGTCTAGGTAGTGAATTCCAGGACAGCCAGGACTACATACAAATACCCTCAGAGAAACAAACAAATTAACGAGAACCCAGACAGAGAAACCTGTCCATTATGACTATTAGAGACTTGCATTCCTCTCCTCACCCCCACATTACTCCAGGGGACGGGAGAGATGGTTTGGTGGTTAAGAGGACAGGCTGCCTTTGAGAGGATGCAAGTTTAATCCCCAGCATCTCCATGGCAGCTCACAACCATCTGTAATTCCAGTTCTAAGATCCCTCTTTGAGCACTGGCACTCATAGCACAAAATTAAAACCTATCTTAAAAAGTTTAAAGTAGCCGGGCAGTGGTGGTGCACGCCTTTAATCCCAGCACCCGGGAGGCAGAGGCAGGTGGATCTCTGTGAGTTCGAGGCCAGCCTGGTCTACAAAGCGAGTTCCAGGAGAGGCACAAAGCTACACAGAGAAACCCTGTCTCAAAAAAAAAAAAAAGCTTAAAGTAATAAAACTTGTACTACTGGGGGATGGGGCCCCATAGGCCCCTATTTACCTAGCATACAAGAAGCCTTGGGTTCAAGCCCAGCACTATGTAAACTGGCTATGGTGATGCAGATCTATAATACCAGTATTCAGGGTTCAAGGCCAATCTGGGATACAGGACACCTTATTTCAAAAAAAAAAAAAATTTGTAAATAAATAAAACATTTGCGGTGCATGCTAACACATGCTTGCCTAAGACCCTAGCACTTCGAGGTAGAGGCAGGGAGACGAGGAGTTCACAGTGGGCTTCACTGTGAGTTTGGGGCTACTCTAGGCTACATGAAACCTTGTCTCAACAGCAACAAAAATTGAAAGTCAAATACTTCCCTGACAGTTGTGGAGTCTGTGTCTGCCTATGGTTACATCCTTTCAGGACTGCTTGGAGAAGGAAAATACAAGTGGGGTTGATCTCAAGACCACAGAGTTGGTTTAGAATATGAAAATAAACCAGAAAAAGTAAATAACTGGTAGTTTTAACAGACAGAAAAAGCACTTGATAAAATTCAGTGTTCTTTAAATAAAGTCAGCAAACTCTTCACAGAGGAAGCTCGCTGTGCCTGAAGACGGTACCCTCACCCTGGTTTAACATCATGATGGAGAGGATCAGCACTGGTCCTAAGGCCCTTCAAGTGATAATAGTGTCACGAGTCTTTTCCGCCAGGCACTAACAGTCGTGTTGTCTGAATTTTCCCCATAGCTCTGTGCAGTGAAGCAATTGATCACCTGTAGTGAGGTGCTCAGGGTCATTCCAGCCCCGGGGAAGGCAGTAGTAGCAGGAGGAGACAAAAAGGAGGGCTTTGTCTATTCAGTGTCTTCCTGCTCACTTGCTGACTCATTTTCTTTGTCATTTAGTCTTCAGTTTGACCCAGCACCTCGTCGTGGAGAGCCTCATGTGACCCGGCGTACCCCGGACTACTTCCTGTAACTTCCTCCCCGGGACCTTTCTTTGTATGTGGAAGTACACCTGGCTTTTTAAAATATATATATATATTTAAAAACAACAGTTATCTATGTGTTTCTGTAACAAATTGTGATATGTCTTGACATTATAAACTACATCATGGACCAAACGTGCCATACTAATGATGAGCGTTTAGCACAATTTGAGACTGAACTTATTACACTGTGTTCTAGATCAGTCTGCCTGCTGTGTTGTAGGAACCATTCTTCTTGGCTGGTTAAGCAAAAGGGGTCACTGACTGCTTCATCTCCTCTGTGCTTGGAAATTTAGTTACAGTGTTTAACTGGCATGGATCAATAGAGTCGGAGTTTTATTTTTACGATTTCACAGCTGACTTCCACTAATTCATTACCCTTTATTTTATTGAAATGTATAACTAACTGAAGAAGAGATTCTTGGGAGTATGTTGTCATAACATTAAAGAGATTTCCTTTCATTTGATCTAAATTAGTGTTTGATGTTGATCTGCATATTTCTGTATATTTGTCCTGACAGTGCTTGCATCCTGTTTGGTGTACTGAAAAAATAAACTTTGCAACGTAAACAAGAATATTCTATGATGCGCATTTAATGGAAGCATTGCCATTTTAAAACTTGATACAAATACCTAAGACTGCGGTTGGTTGGTTTTCATTTCCTTTTGGCTTTTGAGGTGATCTGGTATAGTCCCAGATGACCTTGACTCCTTGATTCTCCTGCCTCTACCTCCCAAGTGCTAGAACTAGGTGTGGGGGACCTTGCCAAGTCACAAATCTCTGATATGTAATAAAAATAAGCAGCTATACTGACAGAATTTACATGGTGAGTTTAGGGGCTGGGGTTTAACTCTGGTAGGGTGCTCCAGGCCTTAGATTCAATTCCAGGTTATGTGTGCACGTGCAAGCACGCATACACATACACACACACACACACACACTTGTTTATACTTTACATTTAGAAGCAGAACAAAGTCAAATATTTGCTGATAACTTTTAGACCATTAAAAAGCCATTTTTTACATTTCTAAACATTTCATTGGGTGATTTGTGTTCATAATTTTTAAGTACAAAATTTGGATTGTCTGCTTTAATAACTCTAGAATAAATATAAAAAGAAACTTTAAAGGCCAAGATAGGTTGTCTCCTTTGACCTAGAAATGGGGATAAATTGATCTGAGTTTAATAGTGACACTATTCCAAGGTCATAAATACCAGCTCTAGAGTGATTATAAGACAGACACCAGGCTGGGTGGTGGTGGCGCACGCCTTTAATCCCAGAACTCGGGAGGCAGAGCCAAGTGGATCTCTGTGAGTTCAAGGCCAGCCTGGGCTACAGAGTGAGTTCCAGGAAAGGCTCAAAGCTACACAGAGAAACCCTGTCTTGAAAAACACACACACCCACACAAAAAAGACACCAAAAGCAAAGACTTGGGTAGTTTGGAAATTGAAAGATAGGAAATATGGGGGCTGGAATGTAGCTCAGGTAGTACAGTTTGCCAGGCATAATGACACCCCAGGTTCAATCCTACCACTTAGCTTAGGCCTGTAATCCCAGCACTTGGGATGGGGGCCAGGAGGATCAGGAGAGTTCAAGGTCACCCAGGGCTACATGAGACACTGTCTCCTAATATTAAAGATTAAGACAGACTCCAAGGGTATCAGTGCATACAAAAACAACAGCTCAC
Organism: Peromyscus aztecus; assembly: GCA_902168405.1. Lineage (NCBI taxonomy): Eukaryota > Metazoa > Chordata > Mammalia > Rodentia > Cricetidae > Peromyscus > Peromyscus aztecus. The sequence continues at coordinate 14,212 of CABHPQ010173391.1, forward strand.
ACTCCAAATGTACCTACCAACAAAGGTCTTGTTTACTGTAATTTCAACATGTTCCCTGAAGTTTGTGTCAAAAACTTCATCCCTGGATTTAAGTCAAAATTACATAGGATCAGTCCGCTCTGAAAATCAGTAGAATCAACATTCATACTTGAAGATTTTGAAATACTGTGGTAACGTAGATTCAAGAAGCAGAAATCAGTTCTTACATAAGCTAGGGGTTGGTGGGTTGGTGGGTTGGTTGGTTGGTTTTAAGATGGTCTAACTCAAATTCCAGGAGGCGTGTGCCACCATGCCTGGCTGAAGCCTGGTATCAGGTGTCTGTCTGACTTACTGTATCCTTTTTACCTTGTCTCCCTTGGTACACTGGAAGATGACGTAGTCCACAGAGCACTACATACAAAGCAGTCCTCCTCCACGTATGTAGGTTTGCTCCTATGAACAAGAGGAGCTCAAGGTACAGCACGGCTTTAATGTGAACACTGGTGTGAGGTCACGAGTAACGACTTCAGCACAACAGGTAGTGTGACTTCTTTACTGGCTGCTCTGTTCTTTCTCTTCCACATTAAGTACAGTGTCCACAGTTATTCCTATGTCCTCCAGTGACAAGCCTCCCTCCGCTTCCAGAGGCCTTCTGGGAAAGGAAGTGGAAAGGCTGTATAGGGATTTGTGGTACCCAATTTTCATCATCCAGTCAAATAAGACCTAGAAGATAAAAGGCTTTAGTATCAGACGAAAGGTTCTTCCAGAATCTTTCTCACTGTGACATTGTACAGCTCTGTCACTCTGAAATTGTGTCCCAAGAAATGAAAAGTAATTTCCACATCTTCAAAAGGAAGAGCGGTATGTCATGAACTTGGAGATCTGACTAACCTTAAATGCCTCTGTTACACACAAGGTTAGGCCTCCCAGCATGGCAGTAACAAAGCCTCATCCATGAACAGGGAATGGAAAACAGTCAACGGAATGGAAAACATTTGGAAACAAAAATCTGGATCAAAAATCACGAAGCAGCTTTGTGGAAATTGATACAGTTTTCAAATCCTTTCCCCAGCGGTGGTGGCGCATGCTTTAATCCCAGCACTTGGGAGGCAGAGGCAGGCGGATCTCTGTGAGTTTGAGGCCAGCATGGTCTACACAGTGAGTTCCAGGGCAGGTGCCAAAACTACACAGGGAAACCTGTCACGGAGGAAAAAAAAATTTTCAAATCCATTTGAAAACACATTTGCCTCAAAACATGAAATATTAAAGCATGTTTGCTTCAAAAAGAAAAATAAGCTGGATGAATTTCCATACAGCTGTAGTCCCTGCTACTCAAGAGCTGAGGCTGGAGGACTCCTGGAGCCAAAAGTTAATGGGTTTGAGACCAACTCAGGCAACAGCAAGATCTTGTGTCTCAACAAGAAAAAACAGTTAAATGACAAAGAATGTTCCAAGGGAATCTAAGTATCAATGTAACCCATGCCATGAATTGCTAGTCACCAAGCCAAGAATCCGCTGCTGATCTAGATAATAGATCTGCATGTCATAATTGTAATTAAGACGTTTTCAGAAGTGTGGGAATTGAACCCAGGTCTCTTGGACATGCTGAGCACCCACTCTGCCACTAAGTTTACACTTCCAACATTACATCTTTCTGCCGGGCATATGGCGCACACCTAGCACCTGGGAGGCAGAGGCAGGTGGATCTCTGTGAGTTCGAAGCCAGCCTGGTCTACAAAGTGAGTTCCAGGACAGCCAAGGCTACAAAGAAATCCTGTCGTGAAAAACAAACAAAACCCAAAACCTCTTTCTGTTGGTGGTGGTTTTGAGTCAGGGTCTCACTAACTGGCTCCAAACTCACAACCCTGCCAGGTGTCACAGCCATTAACCCCTGGGGGAGAAGGATTACACTCAAGTTATACCTGCAGCCCCCAAACAGGACTTTGAAACATAAGCTTTGGGAGGCTGACGACTGAGTTCTAGGCCACCCTCAAATACACAGTGAGTTATAGGCTCCCCTGGGCTTAAAAACACTACTCACCAACTAAAATGCAATTAAACAACCAACAAAATACAGCTCAGTCAGAGAACGCCTGCTTGAAGCCTTAGAGCTATCCTGTGGTGGAAGAACCCTTTTGTTCACTGAGATGTGTCATTCTGATTGGTTTAATAAAAAGCTCAACAGCCAATAGCTAGGCAGGACTTTCAGGCACACAGGACGCTGGAAAGAAGAAGGGGGAGAGTTGCAGCTAGAGAGGAACAGCATGGACAGCACAGAGTAAGGGTAATAAAGCCAGGAGACAAAAAGTAGATTGATAAAATGGGTTCATTTAAGTTATAAGAGCTAGTTAGTAACAAGCCTAAGCTATCAGCTGAGCTTTTATTACTAATAAGTCTCTGTCATTTATTTGGGAGCTGGCTGGCTAGACAGAGAAAGACTAGCTACATTATCCTTAACACTAAAAAGAAAAAAGAAATTAATGGGAAAAACAACAAAATGTAAATGTAGAGATCACAATTCAAAGAATTTATCAAACTTATGCAATGCAGAATATCCATATTGTCTATGTGGTAACAGATCCCACTGCATTTGAACACACTATTGACAAATTTGATAAGTAACTATTTCTAAAACATTGATTTCCTCACCTGTGAATTCCAAGACTTGAAAAATCTCCTCCTCAAAACACGCCCACTTGGGCATCGAAGGGCAACAGTAACTACCTGGGGAATACAAATACTCAGGTAAGCCCGTGGTCACCCAGACCTGCAAACCACACGGGAAGCTGAGTCAAGAAGATTGCACATTTGAGGTCAGCCTGAGCAACAAAGCAAGACCCTATCTCAAGAACAGAAATCCAGATAAGAACTCCAGTCTGGCCTGGAGATGTGGCTCAGCTCATGTACAAAGCCCTGGGTTCAATACCCATCCCCACATACACAAGGGTGGCTCACAAGCCAGTTGCCGACACTGTGAAGGCGGAGCAGGGGCATCAGAAGCTCAAGATGTTATGCAGCTGCACAGGAAGCTGGAGGCCATCCTAGACTACAGGAAGCTCTACCTCACAAAATGTTTTTAAGTAGGCTGAAGAGATGGTTCAGTAGTTAAGTGCACTGGCTGCTCTTCCAGAGGACCCAGGTTCAATTCCCAGCACCCACTATAGCCACCGGCAACCTCTGTAACTTCAGTTCCTGGGGATATCATCCCCTCTTCTGACCTCCATGTGGTGCACAGACATACATGCAGATAAAACACGCATCCATATCAATTAAATCTAAAAGAAAATTATTTTTAAAGGGGCTGGAAAGCATATAATGCTCTTGCAGAGAACCTGGGTTCAGTTCCCAACATGCACATCAGGGTCTCAAAACATCCTACAACTCCATTCTAGGGGATCCAACGAACGTCTCTGGCCTCCATGGGCATCTGCTCGCATGAGGGCCACATAAACTCATGCAGGCACATACACATAAAAAATAGATATTTTCCTCCTGGGGATTCAGTATCTGGATTGCTGTCTTTAATTGTTTTTTCCCTGTAAATAACGTTCAGATCTTCCTAAGATATACAAAGTACCAAACTTAAATGTTACAAAACTGAGTCTCTCTTAACTGTGCATGGCTGAGGAGTTGACCTTCACAAGGTGGGACACTGGCAGTTCCCTTTCTGGGCATTCTCCCAATAACCTGATGGCTCTAAAGACACACATTCCTCCTGCATCCATCACCTAGAGCTAAGAGCCCACAGCAGAGGCCAAGACAGGCTCCCGCCATGACCAGGCAGGTGGGGTATCCGTCCCAGCCCAGCCAAGGTGAACACTCTTTAAATGCACAAGAGCTGCAGTTTCATCTCAAGGGGAAACTGGTGTGAAGCCGTCTGCCTGCCTCAATGCTTGTTCCCTTACTAAAACAGTGGGAGCTTAAAAGACAGCTCAGCAGACTGCCTCCCAAAGCGGCACTCAGCCGATCCTCGGATGCCATTCTCAGAAGACACGATTCCAGGGCAGCCACAAGGAACCTGCTCTTCTCTCTAAACCCAGGGGTAGGTAGGACTTACCTGCCTATGACATCAAAGGAAATGGAGAATGAGAGAAACGTACCTCTTCAGCTGTTTCTGAGGGTTCTTCAGGTAAATCAGGAACCTAAAGAAATATGAGTATTAGTGGAAGGAAAGTAAAAACATTTCTAAAAAGTGGGCACTCTCAGGAAGAGCCCCGGTCAGTAGGTTACATGCATCTAGTTTTAAGAGAAGGCTTCTTATATATACATCTATCAAACATTTATAGTGAGGCCTGGTCTGGTGGCTCAATTAAAGGTGTTTGCTGCCCAACCTGACTGGGGTTTGATTCCTAGGACCCACATGGTGGAAAAAACGAACCAACTCCCGCAAAGTTATCTCTGACTGCCGCACATGCATACACATATTCACACATGATAAATTACTAATATATATATATATGTTTATATATATATATGTTTATATATATATATATATATATGTTTTGATATTTTTTTTTTTTTTTTTTTTTTTTTTTTTTTTTTTGTATTTCGAGACAGGGTTTCTCTGTATAGCTTTTGAGCCTCCTGGAACTAGCCCTGTAGACCAGGCTGGCCTCAAACAGAGATCCACCTGGCTCTGCCTCCCGAGTGCTAGAATTAAAGGTGTGAGCCACCACCGCCTGGCTACTACTGGAATTCTTATAAAAGTTTTTTAAAGCTTACAATAGAGCTGGGTGTGGTGGCACACGCCTTTAATCCCAGCACTCGGGAGGCAGAGGCAGTCAGATCTCAGTGAGTTCAAGGCCAGCCTGGTCTGCAGAGTTCGTTCCAGGACAGCCAGGACTACACAGAGAAACCCTGTCTTGAAAACCCCCAAAAAAGAGTTGCTGTGGTCATAGTGTCTCTTCACAGCAACAGAACATTGACTAAGACACTGGTTGACAACCTGGGTTCAATCCCTGGGGAAATGGATTCTCATAGGCTGTACACTCAGATCTTCACACTCTCATGTACACTCACATACACTAAATAAATTTTTTTTGTTTGTTTGTTTTTTAGATTTTCTTTCTTTATTATGTATACAGAGTTCTGCATGTATGTCTACCTGCAGGCCAGAAGGGGGCACCAGATCTCATTCTGGATGGTTGTGAGCTGTCATGTGGTTGCTCGGAATTGAACTCAGGCCCTCTGGAAGAGCAGCCAGTGCTCTGAACCACTGAGCCATCTCTCCAACCCCAGTAAATTCTTCCGGAAAAAAAGAAGAGAGGGAGTTCACACTGGGCAAGGCAGCCCAGCTGGCGAGTGCTTGCCTAGCATACACCAGATCCTGTAATCAACCGCCAGCATGCTTCCCTAAAATGTTTCTTTTAAGATGTTCAAGGATATTATGTAAAAACGCACTATGTAAAGAAACAGGAAAAACCTGGGGTTGCAGTACAGGCTGTCGTCCCGGCACCTGGGAGACAGAGGCATAAGGCCTTGCTGTTATGCCGAGTTACTTAGAGACACTGATTAAAACTTCTGTAAATAAGGCATACAGAAAATGAACTCGCTTGTACTTGAGCGCTATCCCAGTATCTCAATACATACATGAAAATACCCTAAAATCTGAAATACTTCTGATCCCAGGCATTTCAAGTGAGGGTATTCAACCTGTAAAAGCTACTGACTGACTACTCACAAGACCCACACAGCAAAGTCTTAAAACACCTAAAGGAATGCTTCCCTTCGTGAACACTATCCTTATGATCTCTACAAAACCAAATGATTCACTCAGTATCACCTATCTTCTAGCTCTTCTAAATTTGGTTCAGATTTCTGTTATTAAACAGGACCAAGGATCTGTACAGCTTTCCCTCTGCAAGGAGGTGAGAAGACACCATCCTCCTCCTCTTCCCCTAGTAGCCACCTCTCCAAAGAACACACTCCAGCCATGCAGTGACCACACTCAGTGAGTGCTCTGGACAAACCTCCTTTTTGGCGGGCTGCTGAGCAGGTGGTGAGATTTCAGTTAAAAGCTTGGGCAAGTTGCGTCTTCTTGCTGCTTCTCTGTTTGCTGTTTCCAAAGACACCTGACTCAAATTTTCAAGCACCGAATCTTCATCTCCCTGGTCAAAAACAACAGAAAAATTAAAATTCTAAAGAGGCATGTTCTGTTGACTAGATGCTATTCATAATGGTTACTTTTTTAACTCTGATAGCCATTTTTAGATCCAGAGAACTAAAGCATAATCATTTCTTTGGACAAGAACACAGGAGGCCTAATGAGCTCCGGAATCTACCGTTACCCCGTCATCCCATCCCCATGCCCCAGCTGACAGAAACTGGCAAGGCTCATCTTGTTTCTGGTTTGTGTTCTGGCACAGATCTTGCTAGGTAGCCCTGGCAGGCCTGCAGCTCTCATGGAGTCCAGACTGGCCTTGAACTTCAGCAGGCCCTGCCTCTGCCTCAGAAGTGTCCCATCTCTGGCTAAACACCAAGTCTCACCATAGACAGAAACAAGGAAAAGGCTAACAGTAGCCTTTCTCCCTCTCAGCAAAGGAAGCGAGACAGTGCAGGTGAGGTACCGTGCGGACACAAGGTGGGCCGTGCGGACACAAGGTGGGTCTTGCAGACACAAGGTGGGCGGGCTGTGCAGCTCTTTCCCTGAGTCAACCCCACCCCCATAGGAGGAGGCCCGAGGCTTGTCCTAGGACCCAGGGAGCAGGAGAGTCTCAGATGCACAAGGTCCCTCCTGGGAGTGACAGAATCGGACTGCTGCTGGGGAGAGGCTCTTCTGACTGCAGTCTGCAGATGTGCAGGAAGGCCCAGGGATAGGGCTCTTTAGAGGCAGTGTCACCCATGGGCTTCTGAGTGATGCAGCTGCCTTACTCCTGTGAGTATCCGCTCACCTACACGCCTGGAAACTCACTGGCTCACCACGCTAGACTGGGATGGGATCATTTCCTTGGTCAATCACTCATGCCCTATCTTGGGTAAATAGGCACTTGTTTTAGTCTCCCCAAGGAAGTCACACGACTACATGTATGTAAAGGAATGTCTCAGTATGTGATTCCAAAACATCCACAGCTAAATATAATCATAGTATTTGGTTCTATTAAAAATCTGGTTTTCTAATTCAGATTCAACCTACATGGTAACTCATCACTCTAAAAGGCAAAGTATTCCAGGAAGTGCAACGCTTTATACTCTACACTATCATCTACCACAACACTTCATACTTTACACTATCATCTACTGCAATGGTTCCACTTGTCACTTAGTGTTGTAGAATATTATTTTAAGGTGTATTACTTTTGTTTACGTTGTAATGTTCAACTCTGTGAAGCTGTGTTACTGTGCCTGTCTAACACATTTGATGTTCTAATAAAGAGTGAACAGCCAATAGCAAGGCAGGAGACAGGATAGGCAGGGCTGGCAGGCAGAGAAAGAATACGTAGGAAGAGAAAGAGAAGAGCCAGAGGAGGAGGACGACATCAGGGGCCAGCCACCCAGCTACACAACCAGCAATGGAGTAAGAAAGAAAGGTATACAGAAATAGAGAAAGGTGGGGCTGGAGAGATACATGGCTCAGAGGTTAAGAGCACCAGCTGCTCTTCCAGTAGGTCCTGACGCCGGATTTCATTACAGATGGTTGTGAGCCACCATGTGGTTGCTGGGATTGAACTCAGGACCTCTGGAAGAACAGCTGGTGCTCTTAACCGCTGAGCCATCTCTCCAGCCCCAATGGCCTACAAATGTCTTTTTTGGGGGGTTTCTCTGTGTAGCTTTGGAGCCTGTCCTGGAACTCACCCTATAGCCCAGGCTGGCCTCAAACTCAGAGATCCACCTGCTTCTGCCTCCTGAGTGCTGGGATTAAAGGCATGTGCCACCACCGCCCGGCAATAAATCTTAAAAAAAAAAAAAAAAAAAAAAAAAGAAAGGAAGAAAGGAAGGAAAAAAGAAATTAAAAAAGAGAGAAAAAAAGAAAGAAATAGAGAAAGGTAAAAGCCCAGAGGCAAAAGACAGACAGGTTAATTTAAGAAAAGCTGGCAAGAAACAAGCCAAGCTAAGGCCGGGCATTTATAATTAAGAATAAGCCTCTGTGTGTGATTTATTTGGAAGCTGGGTGGCAGGCCCCCAAAAGAGCAAATACCACCACCAACACCTAGATACAACACCTCCACAGGATTAGTAAAACCCACCTCCAAGTGTGTGTCTCTGAGAACAATTCCATTACATAAAAAGGTTCTGATCTAGGAAATGGATCCTAATGGATCCAGAGCATGACTACTTTTCGGGGAGTGTGGAAAGATGGGGGTGGGGTTGAAGTGGAGGAAACAGGTCACTGGGAACATGTCCTTAGAGCTCTATCTTGACCTGACTTCCACGTGTACACCCTCTGCCTTCTGGTCTCCACGCTACAGTGCTCTGCTCTGCTCTGTTCTCCAAGCCCTCCAGTCACAGTGGACTAACTTCTATGAAACTGAACAAAAAAAATTCTGTGAGTTGTTCTCTAAGGCATTTTAACCACAAAGACACAAAAGCAACTAACATACCTCACTAAAACTTTCTCCTCAGCAACATAATATAATGCGGAAGTTTCTTTTTCTATTTTTATTTATTCTTCTCTCAGACAGTACATCCTGACTACAGCATTCCCTCCCTCCATGCCTCCCAGTTCCTCCCACCCCCGATCTTCCTCTAGAAAAGAGCAGGCATCCCAGGGATATCAACCAAACACTAATGCCAAGTTTTCAAATACAGGCTCAGTAACTTCTTCCTTACTCACCTACTAACTTTTTAAGAACCTTTTTCCACTGGGCAGTGGTGGCGCACACCTTTAATTCCAGCTCTCTTTGAGTTGGAGGCCAGCCTGGTCTACAGAGAGAGTTCCAGGACACCCAGGGCTACACAGAAAAACCCTGTCTCAAAAAACAACAACCATTGGGGAGTGGGGGGTAAAGGCTGGGGAGTGGGAGGAGGGAGGACAGGGAGGACAGGGGAATCCGTGGTTGATATGTAAAACGAATAAAAAAATCTCTTAATAAAAAGAAAAGAAAAGGGCTGGAGAGATGGCTCAGTGGTTAAGAGCACTGACTGCTTCCAAAGGTCTTGAGTTCAATTCCCAGCACCCACATGGTGGCTCACAACCACTTGCAATTAGATCTGGTGCCCTCTTCTGGCCTGAAAGGACACATGCAGGCAGAACACTGTATACATAATAAATCAATAGACCTTAAAAGAGAGAGAGAGAGAAAGAGAGAGGGGGGGGGACCCTTTTCATAAAATTAAAATATTCACCACTAGTGGAGTTTAATTACCCTTCCTTTATCAAGAAAACTGTGTGAGAGGAACATGGGGAACAGGGATGGAGCTTGTAATGCCAAGCAGCTCACTAGTCAAGCCCAGGTTTCCTCATTATAAACTGAACACATCCAATACGGCTCTAACACCACAATTCTCACACTCTTTGATGGTCCCCAAACCTTAAAATAGCCACACCAACAGTTTACCTTGCTCCTGGATCTCTGTTGTCACCACTAACCATTTTATAACAGCAGTAGTACTAACAACTAAGTCACTTTGTGACCACTGCTTAAGAGATCTGTCAGGCTAAAAGCAGCCTGTTGAATGGGGCAGAGTGGTGCATGGTGGTACACAGCGGTACAGGTGGTCTCAGCTCCTCAAGAAGCTTGGCTCACAACCATCTTTAACTCCAGTTCCAGGGAGCCAATGCCCTCTTTGGCCTCTGTGGGCACAGGCTATGCGTGTAGTATACAGAATACAGGCAGGCAAAGCACCCATACAAACAAAATAATAAAATGAAAAATAGGTTAGGTGGAAAGTGACACAAAGCCCATCTGATGTCCTCTGGCCTCATCACGGGTCCGTCCACATGCCATACATGCACCCACATACACAGGAAATCACTACACAGCGCGGTGGCACGCTCCACCGGCCAGCTTTGATATCGGTGTTACTTATTACCTGCCCTTGGCTGTTTGAGGGCACATTGGCCATTGTGAACCAAGAAAGAACTGGCTCTGTACATCAGCATCCTGGTCACCTTTCCTGCATCCTTTTCTTGACAAGATCATGGAAGATGCAGCATAAGCAGGAAACACAAAACAAAACGCACAAAAATAGTGGCCTTAATATAAAATATGTCACCAGTACTCTAAACCATAAAGCCTTTTCTCTGTAGAAATAGTTAACCTGTAAACCTCCGTTACCAAATGAAAAAACAAGTATCAATGCCAATGACTTCAAAAATAGAACCCAGCATGAGGAACACAATGTGAGTTTGGGGCTGGAGAGATGGCTCGGCCCAAGAGAACACTTGCTGTTACGGACGACACAGGTTTGGTTCCCAGCACACACATGAAGGCTAATAACCATGTGACTCCAGTGTCAGAGACTCTGACTTGCTCTTCTGAGTACACATGCATATATGCAAGCAAAATATTCCTGCACATAAAATAAAAATAAATCTATTTTTAATGTGAGTTTAATACTCTGGATATTAGATATTTTACTTAAGCAAAGATCAGAAGTTCCTCTGAAAAGTGTTATTCAATTGTTTTCTCAAACAATACATTATCACAGGTACAAAGAAAAAAAAATCATTTAACCACTTCACACACAAATGCACTAAATAAAAACTGATGGAGAGTCAAGCATTGTGGTGCATGCCTGGAATCCCAGGAGTTAAGGGGCAGAGGCAGGAGAAGAGCTAAGTCTGAAGTCAGCAAAGGCTACAAAACGAGTTCAAGGTTGGCCTGAGTGAGACCCCGACTCAAAACCCTACCAAACACACACACACACACACACACACACACACACACACACACACACACACACAACCCATACAGAAAAGGAGACATGAGCACAAATATGGGGCTTGACAATGTATCTAAAAGGAAACACAGGACTGGGGAGATGTCTCAGTGAGAAAGCACTGGCTGCCCCTGAGGACTCAAGTGTAGATCCCTGGCACCCATGTACAAAAAAGGTGGGGTGATACAGACTAGAATCCCAGTGCTGGGGTGACCCAGGCGGTTCAGGGCCCCGACCTGTCCAGCCAGCGTAGCTGAAATTATGGGCTCCAGGTTCAGTGAGAGACTATATCTCCAAAGTAAAGTGGACGGGAGGAGGAAGACATCCATCTGGCATTGAACTCTAGCAACACACCCACACACACACACACACACACCAACAGGAAACATATAATAGGACTCAAAATATAAAACCAGTGTTCTTCTAACCTCAAGTCTGTGGCCAGTAGTTAATTTCCAGGTTTCACCCGTCATTTGATAAAAGCGTTCTTCTAGTTTTTTCAATTTCATTTCCTGCTGAGGTTTTAAAACATTCTGTATATATCTGCTGGCCTGTTTAAGAAAAGAAGTGTTATTACTATACAGTAGTGTTTCTACACATTCCCATTGTCTGTGAAGTTACAAATCAAGAACAAGGTGTGAAAGGTGTGGTGGTTTGAGTAAGAATGGCTCCGCAGTAAGACCACCCTGGGGTGGTCTGAACAGGAATGGCCCCCACAGGCTCATATATTTCAATGCTAGGCATTAGGGAGTGGGACTATTAGGAGGCGTGGCCTTGTTGGAGGAAGTGTGTCACTGGGGGTGGGCTTTGAGGTTTCAGAAGCTCAGCCAGGCCCAGTATCACTCTCTCTTCCTGCTGCCTGAGGATTAGGATTAGGATTAGAACTCTCAGCTACCTCTGCAGCACCATGTCTGTCTGCATGCTGCCATGCTTTCCCACCATGAGGACAATGGACTAAACCTGTGAACTTGTAAGCCAGCCCCAGTTAGATTTCCTTTAAGAGTTGCTGTGGTCATGGTGTCTCTTCACAACAGTAACCCTAAGACAGAATCATATATTTGAATATTCAGTCACTCTAGGAGGTGTGGCCTCACTGGAGGTGGCGTGTTAGTGGGGGTAGGCGTTGAGGTATCAAAAGCCCATGCCAGGCCCAGCATCTCTCACTCTGCCTGCTACCCCGAGGATCAAGATAGAAAACTCTCAGCTACTTCTCCAGCACCACACTTGCCTGACACCATGCTCCTGCTATGATGATCATGGACTGAGCCTCTGCAACTGTAAGCAAGCCCCAATTAAATGCTTTCTTTCGTAAGAGCTGCCTTGGTTATGGTGTCTCTTCACAGCAACAGGACAGTGACCAAGACTCAGATATAACAACAACAAAAAAATTACATGTAAAACAAGGATGTTCTAGGCATGGTGGCACACACCTTTGATCTCAGCACTCAGGCTGCTGAACTGAGGATGGGGGGGATCCTGAGATTGGGGCCAACATAGCTACCACAGTGGTCAGCACAAGCACAACTGTCAGTGGGTAAAGGTCTCTGCCACCATGCCTGACCACCCACCGAGTTCAAACCCTGGGGCCCACAGAATGGAAGGAGAGAACCAACTCTCTGCACATGCGTCACACACACATCAATGAGTATGGCAATCCCAGCAGAGAGGGAGCGGAGGCAGGAGACCAGCAGCCAAGGTCAGCCTACACTACAAGAAACCCTGTCTCAAACAGGAGGGAGCGCGGGATTTACGCCATGTGAGTTAGACATCAGTAACGGTCCACACAAAGACCTCTGAGCCCAGACACAGCCAGACGGCGCCCCAGGAGTCCTGAGGGCCAGCCGAGCCTTACCTGCTCACCCTGGGCCTCCTGCTGCTTCTTCCTCGCCATTCTTTGTCTTTTCTCATTCTCTTCTTCTCCTTCTGATACCAAAACATAAAAGTAGTTTCTTATTCTCAAGTATCAAAGAATCAAATATGTTTTCTCTAAGAATAGTCTATAGATTTCAACATTCTGAAAGACATTAGCACTACCTATTTTTTCAAATAAAGAAAATGAGGTACATTCATTCAACCAGTAAAAATGAAGACATTTGCATACGAACTGTAATAAGGGCTCTGTTCTGAAACAATTCACTAACTTATATTATTACATACAACAAATTCCCTTTTCTGGAGACAGGGTCTCTCTACGTAGCCCTGTCTGGCCTGGAACTGGGAATCCGACAGCCTTAGCAGCATAATGTATCACCACAACCAGCTAAACACAGTTTTAATATCACATATTAGGTAGCATCAGCCTTCAATCAAGAGGAGGTCAATAACCTGCCAACCCATAAATGAGCCACATGACTCACATTCAAATAATGCAAACAAACCATTTTCAAGGGCAGGAACCATCAAGGGCACATTTCATAAACAGCAGACCTCAGGGGCTTGCCAAGCAGTGTGAGAGGCAAACCATCCTCCTGAAAGCAACAGACTTTCACTTTTTTATTTGATTTTTTTTGGAGTGCTAAGGACTGAAACTGTTCATGCTTCTACAACTGAGGTTCACAACAAGCTCTGAAAATACAACTCACATAAAATTGCTAATGGAAATTACAATGTTCTTGTTTAATTTCCAAACTGAGTCAGCTGAAGTATAAGAGATCAAAGCAGAGAAAATACAAACTATGATAGGGAATTCCCAAAGCATCCATGTTGCCATATATTATTGGGTTGAATAATCTTTTGCAATTATGGTTTTTTGCCTGGTTAATGTGAAAAGGCTATAAATTTATACCATTCGTTATATTTATTTATATTTTAAAAGCAATAAACTACAGAGGCTGAGGGTGTAACCTGGTTAGTAGACGTAGACAGACAGACAGACAGACAGACAGACACACACACACACACACACACAAGGCTTGCCTAGCACACACAAGGCTCTGAGCTAGATCCCCAACACCACATACTCCCAGGCTTGTTAGTGCATGCTTGTGATCTCAGCTATACAGTATGTACCAAGCCAGCTTGGGTTATAGGACACCCTATCTTAAAAAACAAAAACAAATTCATTACTGGGAAGCTTTTGTTAATTACATTTAAAAACAGATGTTAGTTTTAAAGTAATCTGTTATAAGGCCAAGTGCAATACAGTTTTGTTGTTGTTGTTTGGTTTTGTTTTTAATTTTGTGTATGAGTGTTCTGTCTCCATATGTATGTCTGTGCACCACATATGTGCAGTGCCCATGGAGGCCAGAAAAGGGTGTCAGATCCCCAGGAACGAGAGTTACAGACAGTTATGAGACACCATGTGGACGCTATGAATAGAGAGGTCAGTGCTCTTAACTACTGAGCTACCTCTTTATCCCACGGTGTTTAGTGCACCTAAGGCTGGGAAGATAGTTCAGTGGGTAAAGACACTTACTGCCAAACCTTATGACCTTAGTTCCACCTGGAACCCACAGGGCTCCCACTTGAGATTACATATCATAAATTAATGGTCAAGGGCTGGTAAGATGGCTCAGCGGTTAAGAGCACTGACTGAGTCTGGACGGTGGTGGCTCACACCTTTAGTCCCAGCACTCAGGAGGCAGTCAGGCAGATCTCTGTGAGTTCGAGGCCAGCCTGGGCTACAGAGTGAGTTCTAGGACAGGGACCAAAGCTACATAAGAGAAACCCTGTCTTGAAAAAACAAAAAAAAAAGAAAAAAGAAAGAAAGCACTGACTGTTCTTCTAGCGGTTCTGAGTTCAATTCCCAGTAACCACATGGAGGCTCACAACCATCTATAGTGGGATCTGATGCCCTCTTCTGGAATAAAGATGTACATGCAGATAGAGCACTCACATACAGAAAATAAATAAATTTAAAAAAATAAACAAAATAAATTAATGGTCAAACAGTTCTTATTGTTGAATAAACAAAAGAAAGAAATTTGAGTAGAAAAGGTTACTTTTTTTTTAGTGAATAAAAAATGTAAAGGTAACACAAGTAATAAACGTACCTTTCCGGTGAACTTGGGGAGGCGGCTTCAATGAGTTAATCCAGGAGGTGGCCACAGAAATGACTAACGTCAGCAG
>CABHPQ010173392.1:0-37192 GCA_902168405.1 Peromyscus aztecus
ACACCGTTTCCTGCAGCAACAGGCCCAAGTCCACAGGTCAAAGGGAGGACCCAGTTCCTTCCCAGTCTCTGGGGCTGGAGTGGTGATCCTTACCGAAGATACTTTGGAAAGACTCCTCACTTGCAAATAAGGTGCTCTCCAGCCCAGTAAGGGACTGCTTTTCTTATACTCTTTATCAGCATATTCACTACATTCCCCCTCCCAGCAAATGACACCATGTCAAAACTGTCACTCAAACCAGAAATATGGCTGCCATGCTATACTCTTTGCCCTCCCCAATTCCATTCCTGTTGTTTGGGTATACTGAAAGAGCCTCACTCCTAACCTACCTAACTCCTGCCCTCACATCTCTCTTCAATTCATTCTCCACCCAGCAGTCTTTACGGACCTGGGTGGAGAAGGGTGCCTGGTACAGAGCACCCAAAGGGACAGTTTGTGCAGAAAGTGAATAAGTCTATGAGTCGGAGAGCAAAATGACTCAGGAGAATGGAAAGCAACCTTGGTCAAACCAGGCATGGTGCGACCTAGGCACTTGGCTGTTAGGGTCAGGAAGATCGAAAGTTCAAGGTCATCTACAGCTACATACCAAGTTCAAGACCAGCCTAGCAATAAAGAAAGGAGACAGAGACAGAAAGACAAGAGTTTGGTTTTGACTCATAAAGTAAAAGATTTCATGTAGAAAAAAAAAAAAGTCTTGAGTTGATTTGAGTGCTGTCAAGCTACTTTAGCACACGCCTACCAGGAACACACCAGTTTTTTAACTCATTACAGTCGGGGAGAGAATTCTTTTTAATTGTATGAATGTTGTTCTTATTGTGTGTGCATGTTCCCATGCACATGTGTGCACCTATGTGTGTACATCAGAGATCAATATCTGGTGTTACCTCTCAGGTGCCATCCATCATGCTTTGGTTTTGTTTGTTTGGTTGGTTGGTTGGTTTTTACTGTTAGTATTTGTTTTTTTGATTTGCTTGGTTTTGTTTTGTAGCAAGGTCCCTCCCTAGGACCTAGGGCTCACTAACTAGGCTAGGCTGTCCGGCCGGGGGGCCCAAGGATTTGCCTGTCTCCAGCCCCTCAACTCTGGGATTACAAGTGTGTGTCACTGTACATGGCTCTTTATGTGAATGCAAGGAATCCAACTCAGGGCCCGATGCTTGTGCAGCATGTTACAGACTAACCCATCTGCCTGGCTACCAGAGAGCATAATCATGGGGAACTGTGGCATCCCACAACAGGAAGGAGCTGAAAACCCTAAGACTTGACCTTAGCTTAGGTGAGTCTAAGGAAGTTCGAAGAACTGGGGTTCACGCTTAGATGCCTCCAGGAAGCAATGGCAATTAATAAATCTTACCCAAAGTGAAAGGAATAAAGACCCAAACTGACTGGTAAAGATGTTAACAGGAACTCGATGGGAGAGGTAGAAGGCTGTTTGGCAAGTCTACAATTTGGACAATGTTTATGCTTTTGCCTGAGTTCAGACATGACGTACACAAGCCTGATCTCTGTGGTCCCAGAGTGGCCTTGCCTGGTGCTGTTCTGTGATGTGTTTCTATCACACAGAAGGACACCAAAGGGCCTGAGGGCCAGGCCAGAGCACGGAAACACAATGACTCACCAGCAGTGCCATGCCAGCTCCTCATTCTCGGGGGGGGGGGGCTGCTTTTTCCTCTCACAGGATTCATGAGCTAGAGGTAGAAACAGTGAGCTGGTTATGCAGGCATGGCAGAAGCCTACCGAGGAGTGATCCTGGCACACACAATGGTCAGAGGTGATGAGGAGTGATTGAAATTGGAAATACAATGCATAGTTTCAAGTCTGCACTCAAACCATACTAAGCCTTCTAACTACTTTCAGGGTACTCTGCTCCACTCCTGGGCCTTTCCTAGGACAACCTCTCTCAGCCTCCATGCTCATGACCACATCAGCCCTAACCACGTGACATATTACTTTTACTTCTTCCAAGTATTTGCACCAGATGGCCTTCCCAACTCCCCTGTTCCAAGTCTGACTTAGCTGACTTGCCTTTGCGTTTCCATAATACCCCATTGCTTCTCCCCGTCAGCTTTCCATGACTATAACAAGTACTCAAGATAATCAACTTATGAGAAGGAAGAGTATGCTTGCACTCTCAGTTTTAGAAGCTTCGGCCCATGATTGGGTGGCTTTGGGTTGTAGTATTATGCCGTGATAGAAACATGCTAGACCAATCATGGCAGGAGAATAAAGAGAGAGAGGAAGAGAAAGCAGTTGGGGTCCCAGTGTCTTCTTTGGGGGTACTCCCCACTGATGCGCAACTTCCCATGAAGTTTCTTTAAAGAGCCCACCATCTTCACATGCGGCCAAGCCAGAGACTACGCCTTTAACAAACAAGCTTTCAGAGAATACTTCAAATACAAACCCTGGAAGCTTCCTCTTGTTTAGGCAGCTGCACCCCTGCCAGTCTGTACACTTCCTCAGGCAAGGGGTGGTTTACTGATCACTCCTTTGTAGACGAATTTCTAAACAGTCTTATTAAATAAGAAATACAGAGCCAAATACAGGGGTGCAAGCTGTACAGATCAGAGCAATAGCCACTAACTAACCTTAGCTTACCACCTTGCTGTAGATTCCCTCTTCCTGTCTAACCTGTGCCTTTATTGACTTGCTGTTCTGCCTTCTCATTGGCTCTAAGCCCGGCCACATCACTTCCTCATCACTGCCTGTCTATACAGACCTCCAGGTCTCTATGATTGGTACTGGGATTAAAGGTGTGTGTCACCACGCTTGGCTGTGTCCTTGAACACACAGAGACTCTGCCTGCCATGTGATCAGATTAAGGGTGTGTGCTACCACCGCCTGACTTCTGTTTATGGGTATGACCTCCAATCTCTAGACAAACTTTATTTATTAACATACAGATAAAATATCACATACACTCCTTGTACCAGATCCCATCACATAACAGATATTCAGTGAATGCCTGCTAAAGGATCGATGCTTTACTGGTATTTACAGCTTTCTCGAGAAGTTTCCAGGAAGCCATTATTGACTCCCTACTAACAAGCCATACTGTCACTCCACAACTAAGCTGCCCATTCTTTTGAGCACACCCGCCAAATAATACAATATTCTTGGCATGACTGTATAGATTCTGATTTCTTGAAAATGAAATCCATATACCACGAAAGCAGCAGGAGCAGCTATGCATACTATCAGAAGAACAGCAAGTGCCTTGGCTCTGAATGTTTGCTGTTTAGCTTGATAGCAGAATTTGGGGGTGGGGCGGCATATTTACAAGATCTCTACCCTTTATGATTTCATAGGTTAAAAGTGGAGTCTTCGTTTTGTTGTTCATTCATTTACCAATTAATTTTCAAGTGCCAGTGCCAGACATGACTCTGGAATGTTCTAGAGCAATGAGGATGACAAGGGAGACATGTCTGACTGGTGGAACTTATACTGTAATGAGCAGGAGAAGTGATAAGGAAATGCAAAAATAAAATACATAGACTGTTCGACAATAGTACCTGCTGGTGAAATAAAATAAGAGTGGGGGAATACAAAACGTCACAGTACTGGAGCATCTAAGAATAGCTTTGATGAGAAGGTGCTTCCCAGAAGAGGCCTGAAGGAAGTAACAGTGACGATTCAGCACACATCTGGGAGAAGCAGGGATGGGAGACTGTGCAGCAGGTGCAAAGGCCCTGGGGCGGAAGAGCAGCAGGTATCTTGGGTGCAGCCCAAGGAAGCCAGTCTGACTTGCGCAAAGGAATGAGGAGAAAGGGAGGAACAGGCAGGGCTTGGAGGTTTCCAACAAGAACAGCTTTCTCTCCAGGGGAAGGGTCTTTGGAAAGCTTGGATGACCCCTGAATATTCAAAAGATGCAGTCTGGTGTTTTCTAAGATTGAAAACATGTGAAAATGTAGCCTTCATAAGGCCCTGAGTTTGATCACAAGCAGGAAAGAAAGGAAGAGAGAGAGAGAGGCAGAGAGAGAGAGAGACAGATAGACAGACAAACAGACAGACAGACGGACAGAGACGGAGAGACAGAGACCGAGAGAGACAGAGACAGAGACAGAGAGAAAGAGAAGAATTGTGCATCTTTGGGGAGATCAGCAAGATGCCTGGGATGGGGATCAACCAAAACTAAGTATGTACGAAATGTCATAAGAAAACCTGGTACTATGTATGACAATAAAAAGATTTAAAAAAAATATATAAAAAGCACACACACACACACACACACACACACACACACACACAATGTACCTTTCTATGTTCAGTCATTTTCCTGAAGTATGCTATTCCCCACAGTACTGCTTCTTTTAATTGTTAGTGAACATGATGAGACCAAAGATACGGAAAGTACAAGCATGCCAAATAGGAGAATTGGAAGCAAATGCTTCTCTACCATCCTCTGATGATAACCACTTATCTTAGAGTTTCTGTAGCTGTGATGAAACACCATGATCAAAAACAAGTTGGGGAGGAAAAGGCTTATTTGACTTATACTTCCACATCATAGTCCATCACTGAAGAAAGTCAGGACAGGTACTCAAACAGGGCAGGAACCTGGAGGCAGGAACAGATTCAGAGGGCATGGAGGGATGCTGCTTACTGGCTTTCTCTTTATGGATTGCTCAACCTTCTTTCTTATAGAACTCAGGGCCACCAGTCCAAGGATGACCCCACCTACCATTGGCTAGACCCTCCCCCAACAATTACTAATTAAGAAAAAGAATGCCTAGAGCCAGAATGGGTGAGTGACCTGCCTGCCAGTGAAACTGACTCCCCCCCAGAGTCTGTCCCCTAGAACTCTTCCGCAGGCCCATGACTGCCCTGGCCCACCCGTGGCTGCTACTGGACCCTGCCCCAACCTCAGCAAACTTCTGCCACTGAGGCACAGACCACACCAGTCAGAATGGATGAGTGACCTGCCTGCCAACAGAACTGTACCCCTCCCTGGACTCTGTCCCCCCCTGACTCTTTCCCAGGCCCATGCCATTCCAGCTCATCTCTAGCCCTACTGCTGCTGGGCCCTACCCCTAACCCCAGCAGACTTCCACCACAGAGGCACAGACCACACCAACCACAACTAGTGAGTGACCTTCCTGTCCAGTTGCCCACCCCCTCCCATCTCAGCACTCACACCACTGCTGGGCCCTGCCTCCAACCCCACTGCTCAGGTGCAGCCCTCACCAAGTCCAGATGCCTAAATGTCAGTGTAAGAACACAATCAATAATAGAAAGGGCAATATGGCACCACCAGAGCCCAGTTATCCTCCAACAGCAAGACCTGAACAAGCCAACACAGCTGAAACACAAGAAAACAATCTTAAAAATAACTTTATGCAGATGATAGAGGTCCTTAAAGAGGAAATGATAAAATCTCTTAAAGAAATTGAGGAAGAGACAAACAAAAAAATATAGAGGAAATCAGAAAATCTCTTAAAGAAGACCAAGAAAAAGCAAACAGTTGACAGAAACAAATAAAATTGTTTAAGACCTGAAAATGGAAATAGAAGCAATAAAGAAAACACAAACTGAGGGAATTCAGGAAATGAAAAATCTGGGTAAGCAAACAAGAACTACAGATGCAAGCATCACCAACAGAATACAAGAGATGGAAAAGAGAATCTCAGGCATTGTAGATAAGATAGAGGAAATAGATTACTCAGTCAAAGGAAATCTGAGACACTATGAAGATATCAAACCTAAGAATAATAGGAAGAGAAGGAGAAGAATCCCTGCTCAGAGGCCCAAAAATCGTAGAAGAAAATTTCCCCAACCTAAAGAACATACCTATAGAAGTACAAGAAGCTTACAGAACACCAAATAGATTAGGCAAGGAAAAAAGTCCCCTTGCCACATAATAATCAAAACACTAAACACACAGAATAAAGAAAGAATATTTAAAAGCTGCAAAGGAAAAAGTCCAAGTAACATAAATGCAGACCTATCAGAATTACACCTGACTTCTCAGTGGAGACTCTAAAAGCCAGAAGGGTCTGAATAGATGTTTCGCAGACTCTAAGAGACCACAGATGACAGCCCAGGCTACTATTCCCAGCAAAACTTTCAGTCCTTATAGATGGTGAAAACAAGATATTTCATGACAAAGTCAAATTTAATCAATATCTAGCCACAAATCCATCCCTAGAGAAGGCACTAGAAGGAAAACTCTAACCCAAGGAAGTTACTACACCCATGAAAACACAGGCAATAATAGATAGTCACACATCAGCAAAACCCAAAGAAGGGAAACACACACACACACACACACACACACAAAACCACCAACAAAAACAACAAAATAACAGGAATTAACAATCACTGGTCATTAATATCTCTCAATATCAATGAACTAAATTTGCCAATAAAAAGACACAAGCTAACAGAATGATTATGAAAACAGGATCCATCCTTCTGCTGCATACAAGAAACACACCTTAACATCAAAGATAAAAATTACCTCACAGTAAAGGTTGGAAAAATATTTTCCAATCAAATGGACCTAAGAAGCAAGCTGGTGTAGCTAGCTTATTATCTAACAAAATAGACTTCAAACCAAAATTAATCAAAAGAAATGGAGAAGGACATTTATACTCACCAAAGGACAAATCCACCAAGATGATGTCTCAATTCTGAACATCTATGCCCCAAATACAAGGGCACTTTCATTTGTAAAATTAACATTACTAAAGCATAAATTACATGTCAAACCCCACATATTAATAGTGGGAGACTTCATCACCCCATTCTCACCAATGGTCAGGTTATCTAGACAGAAACTAAACAGAAAAATAGCCGAACTAAGCGATGTTATGACTCAATGGGTCTAACAAATATCTACAGAATGTTTCACCCAAACACCAAAGAATATACCTTCTTCTCAGCACCTCATGGAACCTTCTCTAAAACTGACCACATACTCAGTCACAAAGCAGATCTCAACAGATACAAAAAATTGTAATAACCCCCATATCATATTGGATCACTATGGCTTAAAGGTAGAATTCAACAACAACACAAACTACAGAAAGCCTACAAACTCATGGAAACTGAGCAACTCTGAACTCAATTACCACTGGGTCAAGGAAGAAATAAAGAAGTTAAAGACTTCCTAGAATTTAATAACAATGAAGGCATAACATACCCAAACTTATGGGACACAATGAAAGCTGTGCTAAGAGGAAACTTCATAGCACTTAGTGCCTTCATAAAGAATTTGAAGAAATTTTATACTAGCAACTTAACTGCACACCTGAAAGCCCCAGAACAAAAAGAAGCAAACACACCCAAGAGGAGTAGATGGCAGGAAATAATCAAACCGAGGGCTGAAATCAATAAAACAAAAACAAAGAGAACAATACAAAGAATCAATGAAACAAAGAGTTGATTTTTTGAGAAAATCAACAAGATAGACAAAACTTTATCCAAACTAACTAAAAGGCAGAGAGAGAATATCCAAATTAACAAAATTGGAAATGAAGAGGGGGACATAACAACAGACTCCACGGAAATCCAGACAATTATTAGGTCATACTTTAAAAACCTATACTCGACAAAATTGGAAAAATCTAAAAGAAATGGACTAATTTCTTCATAAATACCACATACCAAAATTAAATCAAGATCAGATAAATAGAAATAGACCTATAACCCCTAAGGAAATAGAAGCAGTCATTAAAATCTCCCAACCAAATGAAAGCCCAGGGCCAGATGCTTTCAGTACAGAATTCTACCAGACTTTCAAAGAAAAGCTAATACCAGTACTCCTCAAATTATTCTACAAAAGAGAAACAGAAGGAACCTTGCCAAATTCTTTTTATGAGGCCACAGTTACCCAAACCACACAAAGACTCAACAAAGAAAGAGAATTACAGACCAATTTTACTCATGAACATTGCTGCAAAACAACTCAATAAAATACCGGCAAACTGAATCCAAGAACATATCAAAAACATCATCCACCATGGCCAAGTGGGCTGCATCCCAGAGATGCAGGGATAGTTCAACATATGAAAATCAATTAATGTAATCCACCATATAAACAAACTGAAAGAAAGACACATGATCATCTCATTAAATGATGAAAAAGCCTTTAACAAAATCCAATACCCCTTCATGATAAAAGTCTTAGAGAGACATAAGGGACATTCCTAAACATAATAAAAGCAATATACAGCAAGCCAACATCAAATTAAATGAAGAGAAACTCAAGGCAATTCCACTAAAATCAGGAACAAGGCAAGGCTGGCCATTCTCTCCATATTTATTCAATATAGTACCCAAAGTTTTAGCTAAAGCAATAAGACAACAAAAGGAGATCAAGGGGATACAAATTGAAAAAAAAGAAGTCCAAGTATCACTATTTGCAGATGACATGACAGTTCATATAAGCAACCCCAAAATTTCTACTAGGGAACTCCTACAGCTGATAAACACCTTTAGTGAAGTGGCTGGATACAAGATTAACTCAAAAGAGAAACAACATCCTTCACAATGTTAAGCCCAAATCACCCCCAGAGAGACCACCAAAGACCAAGAATATCCAGAATGCAACAGCAAGGTTTATTGGAGGTGTGCAGTACAAGTCGGGCAGGGAACTCGTCCATAAGCACTTGCTGCAGCGGGGCAGGGAGGAGTTCCTCTTTCTTTGTGAGGCTAGCTTTTTCTTTTTTTCTTTTTTTCTTTTTTGATTTTTTTTTTCTTTTTTGGTTTTTCGAGACAGCGTTTCTCTGTGTAGCTTTGTGCCTTTTCCTGAAACTCACTTCGTAGTCCAGGCTGGCCTCTAACTCACAGAGATCCGCCTGGCTCTGCCCCCTGAGTGCTAGGATTAAAGGCGTGCGCCACCACTGTTCAGCAAGGCTAGCTTTTTAAAGGCAAAAACCACAGACCCTTCAGGGCGGTTGAGGATTTGGCACGGGTGCAACTCGGATTGATTTATTTTTATTTTTGGAGGTCTCTGTTCTCTTTTTCATCCTTATTTGTCTTGCTTTGTTTTGTTTGAAGTTATACAGTCCACCCTATGAGTCAGGTCACACTGTCCCTGAGTCAGGACATCTCATGGTTTATTAATCACCACTAGATGGTCAGTCATTTTGACTCTGTGCTTTGGAATTTTCCCAGAAGGGGGGTTAGACCACCATCAGCTCTGGGAACATGAAACTGGCCTGAGTTTTACTGTCAAAGAGTCCCCTTAAAAACAAATATGGAGAGGGGCAGTGAGGGTCTCACAACAATAGCCACAAACAATATAAAATATCTTGGGATAACTCCTACCAAGCAAGTAAAAGACCTATATGAAAAGAACTTCAAGTCTTTGAAGAAAGAAATTTGAAAAGATATCAGAGGATGAAAAGATCTTCCATACTCATAGATCAGTAGAATTAACATAGTAAAAATGGCCACCTTCCCAAAAGCAAGCTACAGATTCAATGCAATACCCATCAAAATTCCAACACAATTCTTTACAGATCTTGAAACATCAATATTCAACTTCATATGGAAAAACAAAAAACCCAGGATAGCTAAAACTTGTACAATAAAAGAACTGCCAGAGGTATCACCATCCCTGATTTCAAGTGCTACTACAGAGCTATAGTAATAAAACAGCATGATGTTGGCATAAAAGCAGACAGGTGGATCAATGGAATCGACTTGAAAACCCAGACATAAATTCACACACCTGTGGACACCTGACTTTTGACAAAGAAACCAAAATTATACAATGGAAAAAAAGAAAGCATCTTCAACGAGCATCTTCAAAATGCAAATAGATCCATATCTATCACTCTGCACAAAACTCAAGTCCAAGTGGATCAAAGATCTCAACATAAATCCAGATACACTGAACCTGATAGAAGAGAAAGTAGGAAATAGCCTTGAACGCATTGGCACTGGAGACAGTTTTCTGAATAGAACACTAGTAGCACAGACACTAAGATGAACAATTAATAACTGGGACCTCCTGAAACTGAAAAGCTTCTGTAAGGCAAAGGACACTATCAATAGGACAAAACAGCAGCCTACAGAATGGGAAAAGACCTTCACCAACCCTACATCCAATGGAGGGTTGATTTCCAAAATATATAAAGAACTCAAGAAACTAGACATCAAAAAACCAATAACCCAATTTAAAAATGGGGTTCAGACCTAAACAGACTTCTCAACAGAAGAATCTCAAATGGCCAAAAGACATTTAAGGAATTGTTCAACATCCTTAGCCATCAGGGAAATGCAAATAAAAATGACTCTGAAATTCCATCTTACACCTGTCAGAATGGCTAAGATCAAAAACAGAAACGACAACTTATGCTGTAGAGGATGTGGAGCAAGGGGAACACTCCTCCATTGCTGGAGGGAGTGCAAACTTGTACAGCCACTTTGGAAATCAATATGGCAGTTTCTCAGAAAACTGGAAATAATCAACCTCAAGACCCAGCGATACCACTCTTGGGCGTATTCCCAAAGGATGATCAATCATACCACAAGGACACTTGCTCAACTATGTTTATAGCAGCTTTATTTGTAATAGCCAGAAACTGGAAACAACCTAGATCTCCCGCAACTAAAGAATGGATAAAGAAATTGTGGTACATTTGCACAATGGAGTATTACTCAGCTGTTAAAAGACAATGACATCAAGAAATTTGAAGTCAAATGGATGAAATTAGAAAAAAATCATCCTGAGTGAGGTAACCCAGACACAGAAAGACAAGCATGGTATGTACTCACTCACAACTAGATATTAACTATAAAGTAAAAGATAACCATGTTACAATTAACAGACCAAGAACAGTTAGGTAACAAGGAGGATTCATGGGAAGGGGGGACGCATGGATTTCCCAGGGAAGGGGAAATAGAAGAGATCTCCTGGGTGGACTGGGGGCAGGTACGGATGGGAACTTGAGGGATCAGGTTGGGGGTCGATGGAGAGGGAGAGTACTGAAAGAGATGACTGGGAAGCAGGGGGCTTTTCAGGGACAGGTAGAAACCTGATGCAAGGGAAACTCCACAAATCTACAAGGATGGCCCCAGCTAAGACTCCTAGCAATAGTGGATCATAGCATGAACTGGCCTTCTCCTGTGATCAGACTACCCCAATAGTCATCAGAGAAGCTGAAACCCACCCATTGTTAGGAATTTTTGCCATTGTTCAGAGTCCTACAGGAAGAGCAAGCTACACAACTGTCATATGTATATAAAGGGCCTAGGTCAGTCCCGTGTAGATTCGCTGGTTGTTGGTTCAGACTCCATGAGTTCCTATGAGCCAGGTTAGTTGTTTCTGTGGGTTCTCTTACAATGTACTTGACCCCTCTGTCTCCTATGATCCTTCCTCCCTCTCTTCAGCAGGATTCCCCGAGCTCAGCCTAATGTTTGGCTGTGGTTCTCTGTATCTGTTTCCATCATTTACTGGAATGGTCCCATGCAGGCTCCCTGGTTGTTGGTTCAGTCTCTGTGAGCCCCTATGAGCCCAAGTTAGTTGATTCTATGGGTTTTCTTGTGGTGTCCTTGACCTCTCTGGCTCCCAAAATCCTTTCTCCCCCTCTTCTAAAGGATTCCCCAAACATGGAGGAATTTTCTTAATTAAGGTTCCCTCCTCTCAGATGACTAGCTTGTGTCAAGTTGACATAAAACTATCCAGCACACCACTTTTTTCTTCATGTGTAATGCTTAAAGTTTCCCAAGAACATGTAAGTACATTCATAGCCATGTGTTGTCTATGCCAACATGTATCATGGGCACCCTTTTCCTCTTTTTGATCCCGAACACTTTGTCAACAGCACTGAAGAATCCCTGAAAAACACCTCTTCCAGAGCCAAAGCCATTCTCTGTAGGAAACACCATGATTTCCTCCACCACTCACCTTTCCCCTTTTCCTTGCTCCCTGGTGGCTCCACTTACAAACCCGAGAAGCTCCTATGGGATTCTACCCTACCACACTGCTTCTGAACAGAAAGACTACATATAAAGGACAGCTGAGGGGGCAGCTTGAGGTGGTCCCTGGTGGTTTATTCTGCCAATGTCCCCAAGTTGATGGTCAAAGGTGGAGGCTGCTCTGCAGGGGATATTCCCAGAGGTAACTAACTACTTCTTTGAAAACGTAAGCCTGGGGTCATTCCAAGGAAGAGTGGTCCTGCTTTACCCTTCTCCACTCACTCTGCCCCACTGTGTCACAGCAGATATAATCTGCCAGAAAGAAAGATGGAGGAGCCAGGACTTCTGCCCAGATCCAGTCTTGTCCCCTCAGTTCTGAGGTCTTGCACGCCATACACAGCCTCACCTCTCCCATTCCTCCTTCCTAGCCACGAATCTGAGAAGTTACAGAATCAGGTCACCAACTCGACACCCACCATATTGTTTTCACATTCGTGAGAGTTAACATTGCACTCTCTAAAAAGCTCCCAGATTCCAGCCTTACCCCCATCCAAGCACTCAGTGTGGCCATGGCTGTCTTTTTCAGACCGGCAAGGCTTAAGCACCAAGGCTCAGGCCCTTGTCCTTGTTTTGTTCATTAACAAGGTGAAAAATAAACTACAGCCTCTGCCTCGGTGTGCGGGACTGACCCTCCCTTGTGTGGTTACCTGGTGAGCCCGCACAGCCTGTACACTCTAAGCCAGCAGTCCTCAGACACAGCACACAGCTCCTGTCAGAAGTGCAGGATCTTCGGCTGCACCAGTGAATCGGCTAATAAGTCAGTTAATGAATCAGGACTGCATTTTAACAAGCTCCTCAAGGGTGCTTATGTAGGAGACTATCTGAAAGGCATTGCTCTAGGCCAGCAGGTCTGACTCAAGCACACATCAGAAACACCTGGGGTACCTCCTGAGACACGGCTTGCTTCTCATTCAGCCATGAAAAGGGAATGAAGGTTTTATATATGCTGCAACACAGGACTGGACCTTAGGAAAAGGAGGCTTAGCATAACAAGCCAGACCAAGAAGGACAACTGTTGTACTATTCTGTTCATGTGGCGTTCGCAGAAGGGGCAAATTGTAGACAGGACGTAGGCTAAAGACTACCAGAAGATGGGAGAAGAGGGAAGGGCATAATTGATCAACAGGTAGTGAGTGGTGGATTTAAAGCTATGGAATTTTCTGCTTACAACTGGTTAAAATAATAAGTATGATATGTATATTTTATAGCAATCTTTCTTTTTTCAAAAGACAAAGTGGCTGGGGAGATAGTTCCACCTGGGAAGTCCTTGCTGCTCAAGTGTGAGGACCTGGGTTTAGATCCCAGCTCCCAGGCAAGAGCCAGACACGGGGAGGGGGTGGCAAAGACAGGTGGGTCCAGGATGCTCACTGGCTAGCCAGTCCAGCCAAACCAGTGAGCTCCAGACTTAGTGAGAGGCTCTGTCTGAAAAACTCTGATGGAGAACAACTGAGGAAGAGACCAGCATTGGCCTCTGCCCTCCATACACCAATGAACACACATAGAAAAAATGAAAAATAATTTAAAACTTAAAAAACAAAACACATGTTGGTAGGCCCAACCCCAGACCTGCTGATTTCTGGGTCAGTAAGTCTGAGATTCTGCATTTCTACCGGACAATACTGATGCTGGTTAGCTCGTGTGAGTGTCCAGAGTCTGCACATGTAGTTGGGTGTCAGAACATGCTTACAGTTTCAGAGGTTCAGTCCATTATCGTCATGACAGGGAGCGTGGCAGCATGCAGGCAGACATGGTGCTGGAGAAGTAGCTGAGAGTCCTACATCTTGCAGGCAACAGGAAGCCGATTGACACACTGGGAAGTATCCTGAGCATAGAAACCTCAAAGCTCACCCCCATGGGGACACACTTCCTTCAACAAGGCCACGCCCACTCCAACAAAGCCACACCTCCTAATAGTGTCACTCCCTATGAGATTATGGAGGCCAATTAGTTTCAAACTACCATACTCTGTTCCTCAATAACATGGACGTTGTTCTTGGAATGTGCTTTCGTGTTCCTCCCAGGTGTAGTAAATAGAAGTGGGTTTATTTCAAATTATCCATCATCTTACCCAATATCATTCAGAATGATGCTTCTAAGTACAAGTTGTCTTCATGACTGTATACAGCCTAAACTAATGTGACCTTGCCCTAGTGACTGTATACAGCCTGGACTCATGTGACCTTTGCTTATATGACTTTGTTTAACCCTCAGTAATACCCTCAAAGGGCCAGAGAGATGACTCAGCCATTAATGGCTAGGCTCACAACCAAAAATATAAGAATACCTCCAGAATATAAATTGTGTGATGCTCTGAATAAAGTTGGCTACTTCATGAGGCTTTAGTCCATCTCCTTTTTAGGCCCCTCTCTCCCAGGTTCACAGGGCCAAATAGGGCAATGACAGCTTGGAATTTAGCTGAGTGGCAGAGTCCTAGACTCACAAAGGCCGAGCTGGGTTCAATCCCCAGCACCAAAATGAAACATCTGTACACAGTTCTCCATGGAAACTGGACAAGAAAAGCTGATGTCCAGACCCCACCCTAGAGACTCCAAGGTGATTGCTCTGGACTGCTGACTAGGCATGGGTACCTGTGGATCTCCTCAGGTGATATGCCTGTGCAGACAAGTGACGAAACTGAAGGTCAGTAGGTGGTATCTTCTGGACACCTCATCTGCTTCTCATATAACACAGACACCTGAATTGGGAAAGGATGCCTGGTGCTTCTGTGTGGACGCTTTAAGGGGCATGGCGGGGGATGCTGTAGTTGTGGGTTTGAGGTTCTGTTTTACTTGACATCAGGGTGTTATAATCTAGTCTAAGCTGGCCTTGAATTTGAGGGTCCCCCTGTCTCAGCCTTCAAAATGCTGTAATCATAGTGGGCATAGTAGTATCTAATATGCCCAGATAAGGAGGCTTTTATTCTAGGGAAAATTGCCACGCTGTTTTTCCTCCCTAACAATGCTTTCTAACCATAAGACAAGTCCTTGAGAAAGTAAAGGTGGCCACCCACCCCCTAAAGGACCATAGATAGTGGGCAGGGTGGAGTTTTGTTTCATTACCCATTTTAATGAGTGCAAATACATTAATTTCTTTAACAGGCTCCCTGACTCAGCCTTCATTTCCTAACTTTTGGAAAATTTATTTCAAACGAACTTTTAGAGAGGATCAGATGAGAGAAAGGGGGCCAGCGGTACTTTGCTGAACTCTTCTCCTCAACTCAAATAGACAGTTTGTATTTGATGATTTCCCATCAATTCTAAAGATTTCCATAGGACTCTATAAAATTTACTGGTCTATTCTTCAAATGGCAATAGAACTATAAAACTTGTATATTTGATTCTTTTGTTATAATTTTCTCAAACATTTATCACTTTCCTCATGAGGCAATTGTATGTATTCAGGCTACTTGACATACCGGCCCAACACCTTACTCACTATGGTGGTTTGATACAAAATGGGCCCCAAAGGAAGTGGCCCTATTAGGAGATACAGCCTCGTTGGAGTAGGTGTGGTCCTGTTGGAGGAAGTGTGTCACAGTGGAGGTGGGCTTTTAGGTCTCACATATGCTCAAGATACTGCCTAGTGTTCCTTCCTACTGCCTATGAGATAAGATGTAGGACACCCAGCTACTTCTCAAGCACCATGTCTCCCTGCACATCACCATGTTGCACCATGAT
The DNA here is from genome assembly GCA_902168405.1 of Peromyscus aztecus. Classification (NCBI taxonomy): domain Eukaryota; kingdom Metazoa; phylum Chordata; class Mammalia; order Rodentia; family Cricetidae; genus Peromyscus; species Peromyscus aztecus. The sequence continues at coordinate 15,600 of CABHPQ010173392.1, forward strand.
GATTATGAACTAAACCTCTGAAAATGTAAGCCATCCCAATTAAATGTTTTTCCTTTATGAGAGCTGCCATGGTCATGGTGTCTCTTCACAGCAATAGAAACCCTAACTAAGACACTAACCCACTGCCTAGGGCAGTCAGAAACTCTTCCTGTGGCATTCTTTTCTCTACCTCACATCTAACTATCTCCACCTAAGATTCAGAGGAAAGCCTCACCAACATATCAGACCAAATAGCAGACAAAAGTTCAGGGCTTGAAGACAATGTTGATGAATTAGAACAATCTAGAAATAATAAAGAAAAATTAGGAGATGATTAATAGAGGGAGCTAGGGAGATAGCTCAGTGGTTAAGAGTGTTTGTTGCTCTTGCAGAGGACCAGAATTCAGCTCCCAGCACCCACATCAGACGGCTGAAAACTGTAGATGAATGGTCTTGTTAAATAAGAAACACAGAGCCAATTTAGAGATGAAAGCCCAAGAGGTCAGAGCTAAAAACCTTACCCTTCACTGCTGCTGTTGTCCTCTTCGGCCAGAGACCTACTTCCTGTCTGTTTGTCTTTTTTATAAGAATTTCTATTCTGCCTTCTCATTGGTTGTAAACCCAACCACATGACCTCCTCATCACTGCCTGTCTGTACAGACCTCCAGGTCTTCTATGGTTGGTATTGAGATTAAAGGCGTGTGTCTCCATGCTGGCTGTATCCTTGAACACACAGAGATCTGCCTAGCTTTGCCTCCCAAGAGCTGGGATTAATGCACCACCACCGCCCAGTTTCTGCTATGGCTTGCTATTAGCTCTGACCCCCAGGCAACTTTATTTATTAACATACAAATAAAATCACATTTCAGTACAATTAAAATATCACCATACAAAACTGCCTGTAACTCTGGCTCCCTGGGGAAATGATGCCTCTGGCCTCTGTGGGCACCCACACTCACATACACACACATACACACACACACACACACACACACACACACACACACACACACAAATACACACATACATATAATTAAAAATAAACATAAATCTTATTTTTAAAAAAGAAATTGTGCCAGTTGGTAGTGGTGCATGCATTTAATCCCAGCACTCAGAAGGCAGAGGCAGAAGTATCTCTGTGAGTACAAGGCCAACCTGATCTACAAAGTGAGTTCCAGGACAGCCAGGACTACAGAAAGAATCCCTATCTCAAAAGAAGAAGAAAGAAGAAGCAGAAGCAGAAGCAGAAGAAGGAAGAGGAAGAGGAGGAGGAAAAGGAGAAAAAGAGTATATTTTTAAAGAGAAAAGGGAAAAATTGTCACAGAATATGCCATGCCTCCAGAAGACAAAAGATAAGAGTTAAATGTTTGCAGTAAGGGTCAAAGATGATGTTGAAGGATTGACTAAGGAATAGAAAAATTCATTTAGTGAATTAATAGCAGAAAAATTCCCAAATCTTGGGGAAAATGTGGCTATCCACTCACAGAAGGGATGAAGAGCCCCAAACAGGCATGATCAGGAAAGAACTTCCTGAAATCACATCACAGTTAAAATGTTAAAACCATAGGGGGGAGAAAAAAAAACAGAGAGCCGTAAGAAAAGAACCAACCTAATTATAAAGCCTATAGAATAACATATTTCTCAACAGAAATTTGAAGAACAAAGTGCATGAAATTAAACATCTTAAACACTAAAAGAAATAACTGCCAACCTAGGTTACCACAAAGAGCAAAGTTATCCTCCAGAATCAAAGGAGAAATAACACCTTTTTTGGAGAAAGACAAGCAGAGAGTAATCATGGCCCCTAAGGCAGAGTGGGAGTTTGAATGAAAATGGCCCCCACAGGCAAATAGGAGTGGCATTATTTGAAAGGATCCAGATATGTCTCCTTGTTTGAGTAGGCGTGGCCTTATTGGAGGAAGTGTGTCACTGTGGGTGGGCTTTGAAGTTTCAGAAGCTCAATCCAGGCCCAGTGGCTCTCTCTCTTCAAGCTGCCTGCCAATCCAGAGGTAGAACTCTCTGCTCCTTTGCATCAGCAAGCTTCATATTATGATGACAATGGACTAAACTCCTCAACTGGAAGCCAGCCCCACTTAAATGCTTTCCTTTATAAGTTGCTGTGGTCATGGTGTCTCTTCATAGCAATAAAACCCTAAGACGAGCAGTATTGAAGAAGACACTTTAAGGAATCTTACACAGAGAAGAGAAGATCAATCCATCTACAAGAGTACAAGGAGGAATAAATGAGAAAAAAACCAAATCAGGAAAGACACAAGCACTGAGAAAACTGCAGAATAATAGGAACTCCTTTAATAGGAACCCATTTCTACCTTTTGATTATGACCTCGACTATACGTACTTCTAATTCTCTAGTTAAAAAGACAGCCCATCTGATTGGATTGTAAAATAAGGTCCAACTGTCTGCTTTCAGCAAGAAACACGGTTTCCCAGCAAAGATAAACTGAACATGCAAGGATTGAAAATGGAATCCAGAATGAAGTGAGAGTAACTATGCTCATATCTGACAAACAGACTTCATCCCAAAATTAGAAGAAAAGAGATCTCTATATGTTGGTAAAGAGAACAATTTATCAAGAAATTATAAATATGTCTATGCCAAACATCAATGTACTATTTAATAAATCCTATTGGACATGAAAGAATAGATAGGCCTCCCAATAGATAGCAAGAGTAGGTCTATTGAGTTTTTTATTACTGTAAGAAGACAGATGAAAAATAACTTCAGGGAGGAAAACTGCTTTAGAGCCTTCAGAGAATTCAGTACATCAAGGCAAGGAGGATGTAGAGGAGCAGTACCCAGGAAACAAAGAGAAGTAATTCTATAATAGCAGGCCTCTTCTTCATCCCCTGCTGTGGGATGTTCTGTATGGCAAATGTGTTGCTAATAAAACACTGATTGGCAGTGGCTAGGCAGGAAGTATAGGCGGGGCTAACAGAGAGAATAAAAAGAACAGGAAGGCAGAGGGAGTCACTGACTGCCAGCTGCCAGCCAGGACAAGCAGCATGTAAAGATGCCGGTAAGCCACGAGCCATGTGGCAAGGTATAGATTTATGGAAATGGATTAATTTAAGCTATAAGGACAGTTAGCAAGAAGCCTGCCACGGCCATACAGTTTGTGAGCAATATACGTCTCTGTGTTTACTTGGTTGGGTCTGAGCGGCTGTGGGACTGGCAGGTGAAAGAGATTTATCCTGACTGTGGTCCAGGCAGGAAAACTCAAGCAACAATCCCCTTCTATTCCAGCTGGGCCCCAGCCCATGGAATGAGCCATCAACAGTCAGGGAAAGACTGTCTCACTTAGTTAATCCTCTCTAGAAACACCAAACACTGAGACCCTGTCTCAAAATAAAAAACAAAAACCTAGTTACATGACTCTTTCATATGCACCTAAACACACAGGAGGGAGGGAAGGAAGGAAGGAAGGAAGGAAGGAAGGAAGGAAGGAAGGAAGGAAAATAACAAATACTAGAATGGGTGTGGGGAAAAGGAACACTTATACACTATTGATTAGGATGTAAACTAGTCCAGCCACTATGGAAATCAGTATGGAGTTCTACAAAAAATAAAAAATAAAAAATAAAAAAAAAACCTAAAACTAGAACTACCATATAATCCAGCTACACTATTCATGACGTATTTACTATTAGTTACTATTGCTGTGATGAAACACCATGACAACTAACTGGGGGAGGAAAGGGTTTATTTGGCTTATTCTTCCATGTCACTGTTCATCATCAAAGGAAGTCAAGACAGGAACTCAAACAGGGCAGGAACCTGGAGGCAGGAGCTGATGCAGAGTCCATGGAGGAGTGCTGCTTACTGGTTTGCTCTTCATGGCTTGCTCAGCCTGCTTTCTTATAGAACCCAGAACTATCAGCTCAAGGATGGCACCATCCACAATGGACTGGACCCTCCTCCATCAATCACTAATTAAGAAAATACCTTACAGCCTGATCTCATGAAAACATTTTCTCAATTGAGGTTCCCTTCTTTCAGATAACTCTAACTTGTGTCAAAGTTAACATAAAATTAGCCAGCTGCCCTTGCCCCTCACCAGCTGCAGCACTCAGGAGAGTGGCCCCTGCCTGGGCAACACAGTAGAGCTCATCCTGATGATATAGGTGTGGGAGAGCTGACCCTGAGGGCATGAAAGCAGGAGAATTGGCCCCGCCCTTTGCTCACTGCAGCAAAGGGTGAACTGGGGCAATGCTGGAGAGCTCACCCTAGTGGTGAGGACAGGGAAGAGCTGGCAGGCTGACCAACCCTGAAACTACCCAGGCCCAGAACCAGTGTTACGAGTTGGCTCACCCCAACATCCACCCCATCCATGATGTGCAGGAGCACATGGAGAGGCTAGTCCTGCAGACCCAAAGCTGCAGGATCTCCATGACACAGGGCAACAACAGAATATCTAAGAGGAGTCTCAGCGAAGGCCCAACATCAATAGTGTAGCAAAAACCAGAGGCCTTAAACCAGACCAATGACTCTGCGATGAACACTTGCAAGCAAAGATATACGGACAAAAGAGTTTACTGCGTGATTCACTGTGTCACACTATAGCTTCCATGACAAGGTTTTTCCTCTTTTTTTTCTTTTCTTTTTTTTCTCTTAAATTTTATTTTATTGGGGGGGGGGCATTGCAAGGGCAGGGTAGATACGAAGGGACAGAAAATGAATGGGATCAAAGTGCATGATGTGAAGGATGCAAAGAATAAATAAAAAGTTAAAAAAAAAAAACCTAGCCAGCACAATGCGTAAGTATAGAGCCCAAAGAACCAAAGTTTGCATACTATATAAATACCTGCACACCTGTGTTTATTGCAGTACTATTTATAGTAATCAAGTTATGAAGTCAGCCAAGGTACCTCTCAATAGATGAATGGATAAAGAAAACGCTATGTTTATAATACATAGTATATATAAGGAAGTATTACTCACCCAGAAAGAGGAACCAAACTGATTGTTTGCAGGAAAAGGGATAGAACTGGAGATCGTGTTCAGCAAAATGAGTCAGACTCAGATAGTTTTCTATAGTTTGCCTGTTTTCTCTCATATGTGAAATTCAGTGGAAAGACAAAAATAAAACTGGGACCATTAGGAAATAAGGACTAGAACGAAGGATGATGAGGTAAGAAGGCAATAGGGGTGAATACGGTCAAGGCACATGACATGCATGTATAAAAAAGTTACAGTGAAACCTGTTGTCTTGTACAATTAATATGCTCTGATAAAATGTATTAGAAAAATACAACTTTTCTGAAAGCCTTTTGGCAAAAACTAACAAAAAAGGTTAACTTATCCTTAACCTTCTGGAATTTACCCTCTCTCCCCTAAACTAACTTCACACATGGACAGACACAATTAGACACTGCTCCTTCGGCTCCTCCTCCTAACGGGGCTGTCCTTTTGCAGGAAGAGTCCCATTTCACAGCATCTTTCCAGAACTGCCAAGCTAAAGGGCTGACCTAGGGTTCAGACATAAGATGAGCCAAGGGCTACAGTTAAGGATTCCAAAACCTCCAGGAGACAAACATGCCCTGTGAATGAAGGGTTCATTTTAGCTACTTGCTGTCCTGCACTACCAGGTCCTTATCAATGAGTTCCCTTGACTGTGAGCCCCTGGATGGGTGGGGAAGAACTGCTTAAAAGCAACAAGACAGAAAGTCTAGGAGGAGACTTGAATAATCTCAATATTCTCAGTTCCGATACTGGCCTTAAAAAGACAAGAAAATAAGAAATGAGCACCATGTGACCATTACTATAGCCTGTCCCTTAAGAAAAGTGAACTACATATGACCATTACCATAACCTTTAGTGTAAGATAAGATTAGACAAAAATGGAAAATCATAAGTAAAATAAAGATGGATCTGGAAAGATGGCTCAGCAGCTAAAAATCCTTGCTACACATCATGAGAAGTGGAGTTCAGATCCCAGCCTCCACATTACAAAGCTGGGCATCTGGTACTGCCTTTAACCCCAGCCCTGGGGAAGGTAGAGATGGGAGATCACCAGGTCTTGCTTACTCACAGCCTAGCTGAGAAAGTGAAAGCCCCAGGTCCAGGGAGAGATCTGTTGATGTGGGGCCCACACTGCAGATCGCAAATGCCACTACAGCTATGCATCAGATCAGCCCCGAGTGTCAGGATACAAACATGATGGTGTTTCTAACCACCCTGAGCCCCTTTGCACATCTCAGCCTATGGCTGCTCCCTCCACAGCAGCAGCAGCAGCTAGAAATCCTTTCTACCAGTAAAAACCCCTTCCTGCCTGACAGCAAGGGATTCACTGTGTATTGGACTTGCTGGCTAGCATGTACTTGTGAGGATTTGGTACCAAAATCCCAGACCAGCTGAAGAGTCAGCCATGTGCTCAGAACCCCTAAAGGCTGAAGAAAGAACATGAACAGAGGAATGGGAGCAGAAGTTCAAGTTCAAATTGATCCTTCTAAAGCTTTGCATAAACTTCCTTGATACACGGTTGAAACGGAAGCTAAAGAAGCCTTAAGCCAATTAGAGCCAGCTTAATTGAAAAAGGGTTACTAATTGGTCCTTGTATGGTTCCTGCAGTGCCAAGTTCTCTTGTGTAGAAATCTAGCAGTCTAGGACACAGCTTTGTCTTGGATCTCTAGATTATTAAAATTGGTTTCTACTATGGGATAATGCTTTTGTACACTGGTTTAATAAAATGCTGATTGGCCAGTAGCCAGGCAGGAAGTATAGGCAGGATAAGCAGACAAGGAGAATTCTGGGAAGAGGAAGGCTTAGTCATGAGGTGCCAGGCTGCCGTCCAGGGAGCAGCATGTAATGGCACACAGGTAAAGCCACAGAACATGTGGCAACATATAAATGAACAGAAATGGGCTGAGTTTAAGTGTGAGAGCTAGTCAGTGGTAGGCCTGAGCTAATGGCTGAACAGTTTTAATTAATATAATGTGTGTTTACTTGGGTCTGAGCAGCTGCGGACCTGATGGGACAGAGGAAAACTTTCAGCTACAGGTTTCTTTCCCACTAGGGCCATGGTTCTCAACCTTCCTAATGCTGTGACCCTTTAATACAGTTCCTCATGTTGTGGTGACCCCCAACCATAAAATTATTTTCATTGCTAACTATAACTTTCCTACTTTATGAACTATAATGTAAATATCTGATATGCAGGCTATCTGATATGTGACCCCTTGCAAAGGGTTGTTTGACCCCCTAGGGGTCTTGAACCACAGATTGAGAACTACTGCACTAGGACTTATCACAAATGCTACACAACTTCCAAGCCCACACAAACTACATTCTTCACTGTAATAGATTTGTGCTGAACCTTCCCTCATATTCCAGTTGGTAAAATCAGGTAAAAACATATTTACCCTCACCTTGGGAAACATCACCCTTTCTGCAGGATACCTTCTTTTACAGGGAGAATTAGATTAATCTATTGGGAAATCTTAAAGGACCTGGATCAATGAAGAGATGTTTTGTTCATGAATGGTCAAACCATCTTGTAGAGGTGTCAGTGATCCTCAGATTCATCTATGGATTTAATAAATTCCAATGATAATTCACACAGGTTTTTGCTTTTGTGAAAATATTTGTGTTGACTATATAATTTGCATGGCAAATGAAACAAATTGTCAAAGCATGTCTAAGGATTCGTTTAAAAAGCCATGGTAATAACTAAGACTTTTCTCTTACTTTTTTATGTGTATGAGTGTTTTGTCTGCATGTATGCCTGTGTACTACACCCATGCAGTACCTGCAGAGACTGAAAGAGGGTGTCTGATCCCCTGAGACTGGAGTTACAAATGGTTGTGAGTTGCCATGTGGGTGCTGGGAATTGAACCCAGGTCCATCTGGAAGAGCAGCCAGTGCTTTTAACCACTGAGCCATCTCTCCATGTCTCCCTTTTGTAATATCTAAAAGAGGAAAGTTACCACTGGAATAAACAGAGGCCAGAACCATGCTAACTTTTAGCATGTGGTAGAGTGGACATGGCAGAGCATTGAAGATAGAGGCCGTGCTATGAAAAGAACTGGGGAAAACACGTTTAATATCCAACACTATGAGGCTGCCACCTACCTCCCAACCTATGTAAGAATCAATTCAGAGGCCAGTGGGATGGCTCAGTGGGTAAAAGTATTTGCCCCAAAAGCTTGAAACCACATAAAGATGAAGGGAGAAAACTCACTCCAAAAATTATCCTCTGACCTACACATGAATGCCATGACGTGTGCGCGAGCGCGCGCGCACGCGTGCACACACACACACACACACACACACACACACGGGGTAGGGATGAGATCAGCTCAGGATAGAGCAAAGGCTTCAACCTCAAAAAGTAAATTTTGGTGCTATTAGAAGACAATTTACAAGAAAGGTGACAAAGAGTTTATCAGTCATTTGTCTTGAAACTGTGATAAAATATCCTGACAAAGTAACGTAATGGAGAAAGGTTATCCTGGTTCCCATGTGAGGGTACAGTCGCTCAGAGTTCTAGTACCAGCAGCTCAAAGCAGCTGATAACATTTCATCCATAGTCTGGAATCAGAGCACAATGGTTGTTCAGCTAGCTTTCTTCTTTTTACACAATCCAGGACCCAAGCCTAAAGGATGGTGCCTTCCAATGTACAGGTAGGTCTTCCCATCTCAATTAACCTAATGAAAATAATCCCTCAGGCATGGCTGGAGCTAGTGCAATCTAGAAATGCCTCAAAGGTATGCCTAGAGTCTTGTCTCCTAGGTTTTTCTAGACCAGCAGTTCTCAACTTGTGAGTTGTGACCCCCTTGGGGGTTGAATGACTTTTTCACAGGGGTCGCCTAAGACCATGGGAAAACATAGATATTTACTTATATTACAGTTCATAACAGTGGCAAAATTATAGTTACAAAGTAGCAACAAAAATAATTTTATGGTTGGGAGTCACCACAACATGAGGAACTGTATTAAAGGGTCACAGCATTAGGAAGGTTAAGAACCACAGCTCTAGAACTTGTCAAGTTGATCATCAATATTAACCATCATGGAAAGAGTTTTAAGAAGATAGAAATGTTGCCTAACATAAGATTGGCAATTTGCCCATGCTTCTATTAAGAGTTTGGGGAGTCAGGTAGAAGACAGAGCACCCCCTTATAACAGGTGGGATAGAGGAACAGTGAATTTGGAGGGTTAGCAGTTAAAGAATTTCCTATGGCATGACATCTTTTTCTTCTGTAACATAGGTCATGGGTCATACTTGGAGTGAGAATAGAGTGAATATGTTATGAGTATGGAGGGAGATAAAGAGAGGACTGAGCACAGAACCTGAAGGGTGTGGCAATGGCATACCCTCATCACTATAAAGAAAAGAGGAAGTGTGGTGTGGGAATGTAACTGACACTCGGGACTTGCTGAGCCCAAGCCAGATGAGTGTTCCTGAATTAGTGGCTTCATTTGCTAAACACTTAGCCTCTGGCAGCCTCAACTGTAAGCGTCGTGGGATAGTTGATCACAATGTGATACTCCAAGACTGTGCTCATAAAGTTAACTTTGAATCAAGGGGCAGAGCCAGTGGCTAGCTGACCAGAAGTAGCCATAGAGAAACCAGGAATGCAGATAGAGGAGACGCACAGGAAAGAGGAGGAGGGAGGGACTTGGATTTTTCACAGCATTTCTCTTCCATCTTGAAGAGAAGTGGGGAGAGAAGGTTAACTGGTCACTCCTCTGCAGCTTCTTCAATTTATCAGATTTTCACCCCAACATTTGACTCTCAAGTTTTTGTTGATAATCGGACAACTTAGATAAATGCATCATGCGAGAGAATGGAGATTGGTTCTCTGGTCCATGCCATCAGCCTACCATCAGCGTCAAGTCCTCCATCTCTTGAACAACCACAGCCCCGGCCCCCTCATTGCCTTGACTTCCCATCTCTTTGTTCAGCTTCTGGATACTGGAGTGAGAACATCTACTCTAGGGATGCTGAGGCAGCTGCCACCCCAAATGTACCTCCTCTAATTCCCAACTGATGGCTAGTCACGGTTTAGTCCCACTCTTCCAATGAAAACTAAATAGCAAACATCTAACGCTGTGAGGTTGGAAGGCCTGGCCTTGGTCTGATTGGCATCCTGGCATCCTGAGCCTCTAGGCTTCTCCCTGAGTGCCAGCTTCTCTCTGTTCTGAAAAGCAGGCATCCCTTGGCTCACATCGTAACGATCTTGCACCTTCCTTCACAGCTCGAGTCACAGTATTCTAGCTGCTGCAGATGTTTTCTTTCCCAATCACTTCAACAGAAACATAACGAAATTTCTCACTAAGGGTATGTGTTTGCCTATCTCTCTCCTGTGGAGGTTAGGTGACAGAGTTCCAGGCCTTTCTGTGCGTGTTAGTTAAAAAGAGATAGGTAAATATGCTTCTGCAAGTTGCTTCCTGCTCTGTGACTCTTCTTTTCCAATTAAAAACCAAGATAAAGAGGGAGCAAGCAGATCCCCCTCCTTCCTCAAGGTGGTGTTGCATGGATTAAATACGATAACGAACGTCGGAGTGCGTCACAGGCTGCAAATCTAAGGCGTTATTTTTCCCTGGGTGAAAGTAAATACAAGCTGTACATCTTCTCTGCAGGGGTATAAAAGTTTGGAGTTTTCATTAAATGCAAAATTGCCGATATTTATTGGTCCTCTTCCATTCGCATGCATTTGCTAAACACTTGTACATATATTATCTCACTTTATCTTCATAGCAAGCCTCTGCAGGAACAGGTGTTAAGACCCACTCCACAGACAAGGAAATTAAGATCTAACAAAGCAAGATTAAGTAACTCATTGACTATCACATGCAGCCCTTCCTTTCTCCATACAATCCTCCAAGAAAATTGGCTCCTTCCAGCTCACCGCACACAATGAGGAGGTGGTCCTCATCATCCCCAATGGACAGTGGCACCATACTGCAAGCATGAGGGAGAAGGGAGGGCAAAAGGAGACAGGGAGAGGGAGAGAGGCTGAAGGACCGTTCACAGGAGACTCTGAGGGTCTCATGGTGATCGATTGGGCGGTGTGCTGGTTAGTTTCAGCTGTCAGCTTGACACAACCTAAAACCACCTGAGAAGGGAGTCGCCACTGAAGACGTATCTAGATCAGGTTGGGCTGTGGGCCTGTCTGTAGGGGACTGTGATGATTGTTAATTGATACTAATTGAACATAGGTGGCACCATTTCAAGGGCTCCGCCCTGGACAGTATCAAAAGTGAGTAAGCAGCAGTCTGTCCAGTTGACAGTTATATTCTCTCTCTAGTCTTAACTGTGAGTGTGATGTGCTGGCTACTTGAGTTACTGCCTTGACTTCCCCAAAATGATGGCCCGGAACTTGGAACTACAAGCAAGAAAAGCCCCTTCCTCCTCGAAGTGGCTTTTGGTCAGAATATTTCCTCATGGGAACAGACGTGAAACTGGGCAAGGAGTTCACTTGCAAGACAGCGAGCAATGGAGACTGAAGAAAGTATAGTGAAGGGGTCACACTCACAGGATCAGTGTTGTTAGAGGGTCTTGCTCTTTTTAGGGGGCCCGCCAACCAGCTTCCAAATAAATCACACATGGAGGCTTCTTATTATTTATGAATGCCTGATCTTAGCTTGGCTTAGTTTCTTGCCAGCTTTTCTTAACTTAAATTATCCCAGCTATCTTTCGCCTCTGTGCTTTTCCCGTTCTCTTACTTCTGTACATCTTACTCTGTGGCTTGCTGTGTAGCTGGGTGGCTGGCCCCTGGAGTCTTCCTCCTTCTCCGGCTCCTAGATCTCCTCCATCTTTTCTCCTCTCCTCCCAGATTTCTCCTCCTATGTATTCTCTCTGCCTGCCAGCCCCGCCTATCCTATCTCCTGCCTTGCTATTGGCTGTTCAGATCTTTATTAGACCAATTAGGTGTTTTAGACAGTAACACAGCTTCACAGAGTTAAGTGAATGCAGCATAAACAAAAGTAACACACCTTAAAATAATATTCCCCAGCAGATCAGTGTCATTTGGGGAGATAAGAGGCTGGTGACACACTGCAGAGTTTGTGAGAGTGAGGAACGGTTACAACCACAGGTATGACAAGCATGGGCGGGGATGATGATTGAGGCCTAGAAAGAACTATAGCTTGGACTGAAGGAGGGAGCTGCCCCAGGTGAGCAGCAGCACTTGGCAGATAAAAGACATCTGTGGTGGTTTGAATAGGAATGGCCCCCATAGACTCATGTGTTTGAATGCTTGGCCCATAGAGAGGGGCACTACAAGGAGGTGTGGCCTTGTTGGAGGAAGTGTGTGTCTGTAGGGGTGGGCTTTGAGGTCTCCTATGCTCAAGCTACACCAGTGTGGGAGACAGTTTACTTCCTGTTGCCTGTGGATCGAGATGTAGAACTCTCAGCTCCTTCTCCAGCACCAAGTCTGCCTGTGCACTGCCATGCTTCATGTTGATAATGGACGAAACCTCTGAAACTGTAAGCCAGCCCCAATTAAATGGTTTCCTGTGTAAGAGTTGCTGTGGTCATGGTGTCTCTTCACAGCAATAGACACCCTAACTAAGACAGCATCCTAAGGCTCCTCCTCTGCCTCTGACATACACACTAAGTGCAGCCTACCCCTCTCACCAGAAGACCACGAGAAGGGAAGAAAGACAGAAAACACTGTGCAGGAGCTCATCTGCTCTAGCCAAACACCACTGAGCAGTGGTTCTCAACCTGTGGGTTGCGACCTCTTTGGGGGTCGAAAGACCCTTTCACAGGGCTTGCATATCAGATATTTAAATTATGATTCATAACAGTAGCAAAATTACAGTTATGAAGTAGCAATGAAAATAATTTTGTGGTTGGGGATCACCACAACATGAGGAACTGTATTAAAGGGTCGCATCATTAGGAAAGTTGAGAACCACTACCATAGGGGGAAAAAATGTGGTCCTGGGGGCTGGAGAGATGGCTCAGCAGTTAAGAGCACTGTCTGCTCTTCCAGAGGTCCTGAGTTCAGTTCCCAGCAACCACATGGTGGCTCACAACCATCCATAATTCGATCTGGTACCCTCTCCTGGCCTGTAAGCATACATGCAGACAGAATACTGTATACACAATAAATAAATAAATTTTTTTTAAAAAGTGTTTAAAAAAAATGTGGTCCTACCCATTCATGCCAGCAGAGGGCACCTGAGAGGCTAATAATACCCACCCTTGGAAACCTGTACTGAGCCATGCCAACCACCATCTGACACTAAGGTTGTTAGACATGGCTGAATAGGAGCCAGGAGTTTCACCTGCTCCAAAAGTATTGCAAAGCCTTTGGCCTCCCTGCAGTGTTGAGGGAGGACAGGGTGACCCGGATGTCCTCTTCCCCGCTGGTAGTTGTGAAATAAATGGTGTTCCCAAAATGTTCATATGCTGAAGTCCCAACACTTTGTCCCTCAGAATGCGATTTTATTTGAAGAGAGAATTTCCAATGAGGAAAAGGTGAAATGAAGGCTTGAGGTTGTGCTCTAATCTGTATGAATGATGCTTTTGTGAGAAGAGGATTTAGACACAGACATATGCACAGAAGAGAAGTAAGTGATTGTACTTACAAACAAAATCATACTTATAAACATAATGTAGAAAAATCGCTCAATAAGCAACTGTAGCCATCAGTAAGTTACAAAACCAAATCCTGGAGATGTTATTGAAGCTAATTTCCATATTTACTACATTAAAATATTTATGACACAGTTTTTTTAGTAACTAAACAAAAACCAGTGGGCAAACAGATAAGAGCCAACTTTGACTATACAAACACAAAAGAAAAATTAGGGAACCTATCCCCAAGGAAGGCCAAACATTGGATTTGCTAGACAAAGACATTAATATCTAATATGATTTTTAAAAAGCTAGCCGGGCAGTGGTGGCCCATGCCTTTAATCCCAGCACTTGGGAGGCAGAGGCAGGTGGATCTCTGTGAGTTCAAGGGCAGCCTGGTCTACAGCGTGAGTTTCAGGATGGCCAGGGCTACACAGAGAAACCCTGTCTTGAAAAACCAAAAAGTAAAAAATAAATAAAAAATCTTGAGGAAATCATGTACCAAAAAATTTAAGAGGCTCAGCATAGCAGTGGATGCCTGAGATCAGCACTTGGAAAGATGAGGTGGGAGATTTGAGGCCAGCCTGGGCTACATAGTGAGACTCTGTCTCAAAGAGAAAAAAAACATTGGACAGACTATGAAGAAAGAGGGATTCTAACACATTGTGGTGGAAATGTAAATTAGTTCAGCCCAATCATCCTGTTTGGAATATGGAGATTTCTTGCAAGGAACTAGAAATAGACCTACCAGATTGTCTGACAATCCCTAGTATATATCCACAGAAAATGAGCACTCCGGCACTGTTCACAGCAGCCAAGCCTTGGAGCCAACCAAAGCTTGCATGGTGTGTTAGCTTCCCACCAGTGTAACAACACACCTGAAATGAACAGCTTGGAAAGAAGAAAAATTGACTGTGTGTGGTTCAGGATTTCAGAAATTCCAGTCCAGAGTGCCTGGGACCCAGTGTCGGGGCCTGACATGAAGCCAGATGTGACAGCACAGATGTGCCTGGAAGGGCACAGCATAGTGGCCAGGAAGCAAAGGAAGAGAAAGGAACAGGAACAAGATACAGTCCCCAAAGTCATATCCCCAAGGACTCATTCTCTCCAGTTAAGTCTCACCTCTGAAATATCCGTCAACCCCCAGTAGCCTGTCAAATCATGAACCCTTCAGTGAATTATCACACTGATGCATCAAAGGTCTCACGACAGAATTGCTTCTCCAGAGCCCTACCTCGGAACGACAGTGCACTGAAGACCTCTGCGTTCAACAGATGAAGCTTTAGGAAACATTCCTGATCCAAACCAGAGAATGGATGGATGTGCAGATAATGAAAATGTGGTACATACAAACAATGAAATACTACTCAGCCAGGGGAAAAAAATGAAATCCTCTCATTAGCATCAATGTGAGTGGAACTGGAAGTCACTACTTGAAGTGAAGTAAGACACGTGGACAAATATCACTTGTTCTTACTCGTTTATAGAAGCCAAAATGTCAACATCACAGAAGAACAGAGAGGAACAGTGGTCCACAGAGTCTGAGAAGGACCAAGGAGAAGGGTGGTGTTCTACATGGTCTAGAGAATGATGAATCATAGCTGAGCTTTCAGTTTTAGATGAGTACATTTATTAAGCAGAAAACAAACAAAAGGAAAATAATTTTTTTTAAAAAATGAGCAGCAAATATATAGAAAACCACCAACAAATTAGATGCACACAAGATCCAGCAAAGATGACTGGAGTGGCTCCCCTGAAAGAGCAAATAAAAAAAAGCAAATAACATTATCAAACCAGGACTTACAAATATCCAGCAGACATCAACACATCTGGAAAGTTCAACCAGCTCCAGAGAGGGTAAATGCAGAGCTGCATACCAAGGCACATTAGCAATCAGCTGTAAGAAGACCAGTGGGGAGTCTTGAGAACAGCAAGAGGAAAGACAGGAAAGGTAGGACCCCCACGTGGGGACAAAAGGCAAGCAAACCCTAAGGCCTGAACCCGTGGCCCACTAGAGGTGCATTTCCAGCAGCTTTGTCTTGAAGCTCCAGATGAGGCTCAAGGCAGAGCTTTTCATGGAATAGGAGTTTGATGGCTGTATATCCCAAGCTAAAAAACGGTGGGGCCCCTAAGGGTCACACAGATGATAAACAAAGACAATTGGGATTGTTAATGAGGAAAAGCTTCATCCATCAAATTCTTCGTAAACTCCCAGAGTCGACTCAAATGTTAGATAATCTTCCTGAGAAAAGCCATAGCGTTTGCTCTCATTTGACCCAAAAATCACTCATATGATTGAACGATGAGTTATTACCTTCCTACAAGTTTTTTGGAGGTAGAACCTGAGATGTGTGGGTTATGACAATGGTTGCCTGGTTACTTTGCAAAAATTTGAAGGTGTAAGCTATTCGACAAAACCTGTTATAAAGCGGCAGCTCCTCACTGGAGCCCACAGATACTGGCAATGCCTAAAATGGAATGAAAGACTGCCTTTTCTGGCTCCGTGTTGGGTCATAAGTAGAAATAACTCAAGGACTGAACACTTCCCAAAAGCAGGTAACCCAATTAAATGGATTGGGTGAATGAAATGAACAAATACTTCTCAGAAAACAGAGTATGTGTATCCAATAGATAACGTGAAAAAAAATGTTCAGCGCTTTTAGCCACCAGGGAAATGCAAATCAACCATAAAGAATGAAAGCATGACATTTGCCAGAAAGGGGATGGAGCTCGAGATCACTGTGTGACGTGAAATAAGCCAGGCTCAGACAAACATTTCACCTGAGGAGTGTGTGTGTGCGTGCGTGCGTGCGTGCGACAGGAAAACAGAAAGGGGACTGTGAGAACTGAGGAAGAGATGCAGAAAGAGAAGGAAGAAAGGAATAAAAGATGATAATGAAGCCTGTCACTTATCAGAAAGTAGTAGGGTTCCATATTCAAAATGCTGAAAGAAGGCAGACGTACTGTCATGGGAGAACTCTATATCCAGAAAAATTAGCTTGGATAACTATGTTAGCTATTTTTCTCATTCTTCCGACAAAGAACCTAACAGAAGTGACTTCTAGGAATAAAGATTTATTTGGGCTCAGGCTTTGCGAGGATACAGTCTATTGTGTAAGGAAGGTGTGGTAAAAACTCACGGCAGTCAGAGCCTGGGACTGAGATGCCTCGTAGCTGGGTGGACCAGAAAGCAGAGAGAGTACTCAGGTAGGGAGTGGAGCCAGTGGTTGCCTCAGCAACCCATTTCATTTGGTGAGACTCCACCTCCTGAAGTTCCCACGATCTCCAGAGACAGAGCTCCAGCTAGGGAACAAGCATTCAAACACATGAGTCTGTGGGGAGACATTTTACTTCCAAAGCATAACAATTATGAAGCCGGAATTAAGTATTTACAGATACACAGAATCTGAAGGCTTTCACCATTACTAGGGAGTCCTCAGGCTAAAATGAAAGAACACTAGACAGTTGCTCAAAGCCAAAGACATAAACAACATCTGTATTTCTACAGAGATAAATATGAAAGTCCGTGTGATTCTGAGATTGAAAGTCCTCTTTTTTTAAAAAAAAAAAAATCACTTCAAAGGCAAATGTGAAAATAGTAACATGTTTATATATAGTACACAATATAAAAAGATGAACTGTGGGGGCTGGAGAGATGGCTCAGCAGTTAAGAGCACTTGCTCTTAAAAAAGGGCCAAAGTTCAGTTCCCAGCACCCACATGGTTCATAATCATCCTTAACTCTAGTTCCAGGGGATCAGAAGCCCTCGTCTGACCTCCACAGACCTGTATCTGGTGTCCAAATATAAATGCAGGCTAAACACACATACACATAAAATAAGTAAACATTTTTTAAAAGATGAATTGTGCGATGATAATAACATCAGTGATGGGGGGGGAGTACGGGAGCCAAGTCCTGTGTACTTGTAAATGGGTACACAAAAGGCATATGGGCATCAACGCAACTAGTTGGTTGAAAATATGATATGTTCATTATAACTCTCATGTTTGTCCCATGTGTCATTCAACAAACACGAGAAAAACATTATTACAGTATTATTTTGGCCCGTGGCTTTAGAGGCGTCAGTCCTGTTCCATGGATGAGGCCAATGGGCCTGGCAGAGGGAAGCTGCTCATGTGATGGCCGTCGGGAAGCAGAGAGAATCAGAAAGGAGTCCAAGACCAGACAAACTCCTTGACAGCATGCCCCTGGAGACCGACTTTGTCCGCCAGGCCCCACCTGATAATATCTCATTTCACATAAACTCATCACTAGATGAATCCTTTAATGAAGTTAGCACCCTTGTGAACGAATCACCTTGGTTCCCAGCTTGGAGCCAAGCCTGGCAACATGAGCCTTGTAAGGGCATACTTCATATTCTGCCCCATCCCCCAGAAGGCTTGTGTCCATTTCATAATGCAAAGTGCATTCAGTCCATCCCCAAGAGTCTTCAGAGTCTTAACTGTTCCAACCTTTCTCAGAAGTCCAAGTTCAAAGTCACCTCTAAGATTCAAGGCAAACTCTTAAGCTGTGAGCCAGGGTGAAAATCAAAAGGAAAACGATATGCCTTTATACACAGTGGTGGAATTGAACAGATATTTCTATTCTTAAAAGGGAGAAATAGGAAAACGGCAAGGGAGGATGGTACAAAACACATCCCAGCAATACTAAATACTTCAGCTCCAGATCCAGTGGCTGGAGATGTAATGCTGGGCTGTTAGCATCCGTACACTTGGGCAGCAGAAACCCTGTGGCCTTGCAGGCCAGGTGAACTTCCTCTCAGGCTCTCTTTGGTCACTGCTCTGACATGTGTTCCACATTCTAGGCATCTGAGCTTCAGGCAGGAGTTGGGTGTGTGGTAGGGAGATTTTCTTTTATACATGGCTTCACTCTCAAAGTTCCTGAACCACCGTCTCTGTAACTGCTCATGGGAATTCTGATTCTGGCTGGAACTGTCTGGCCTCCCAGGACTGCCTTTGAAGTCTGAGTGGACAACATAACTCTTGCATGGGCATGCCTATAAAGTTACCATCATGTAGAAGATGCCAAGGTCTGCCACCAGCTAACGCAGTAGCCAGGCTTCCATGGACCTGAAATGGCCTCATAGTGCCTGAAAGGATGAACCTGGGGTGGGGAGACCTTCCCTAGGCAGCTGTGTGCCATCCAGGCATCCTGACTCTTTAGGCATGGGGAAAGTAATTCCTCCCTCACCACAGTTACCTTGAAGATAAGTTGATAATACTCTTTATGATTAGTTTGATTCACTGTGGTTTCTCCATGAGGCTGCATATGCTGTGAATCAGCCAATGTACAGTGCTGTTCCTCCCATAGCTCAGACTCACAGATCCAGAAGTCAAGAGGCTGGTGAGAGAATGGGAATTCACCCTAACTCCTCGGATATACTAGAAGGAATGTTATCTTCCCTACTTACACGCTCCTGGCCTACAGGTCTAGGTTCCAAATGAGAAACGATTCCTCCAGGAAATACAGTTGTTCCACTGAACTGAAAATTTATAATTCTAGCTAACCACGTTGGGGGTCCTCATGCCACTGAGTCAACATACAAGGAGGAGAACAGCAATTTGTTGTTGGTGACCAGTCCTGACGATCCAGGGAAAGTTTGACTTCTGTTCCATACAGAGGTGAGACCGAGTATGTCTGTAATGGCTTTATTATTACCAGGATTTCTGACCAACGTCAATGGAATAACCCAGCCTACAGATAACTGTTCATGCCCTAGTTCCTGCCCCCCCAAATGAAGGTTCGGGTCACTCCACAGCACTAACAGCAAATCAACTGATGTGCTCGCTGAGGGCAAAGGGAATGTGGAATAATATAGAGAGGAAGAAAACTAATTACAAATATCATATGCTTCACTGAAGAATGAAGACCATAACTGTCATGAGCATTTTCTGTTGTTACTGATACGTTTGCAGCAGGTGTAGTGTATAAAACGTTTGTTATCTTCGCCCAGCCCCTTGCCTTGCATCAGAAAATCTGTGACTTTATACCATAGTAGTTAAGTTCTAGACCATTAAAGAGGAAACACTTACAAAGAACTCTGCATTCTTTTCTGAGAGAAAGGGGTCGTGTGATCAGGACAGTGAGGCAGCACTGTGTTTATGTGGAGACAGGACCTAATGAGAGGCACATGGGGTTCCAACTTGACAGGGAGTGAATTTGATTCATTTCACAGGACAATTGGCCATGGTGCCTGCGTTTGTTACACTTCTGTAGCTGTGATAACACCTTGACCAAGGCAACTTGTTGAAGGGTTTATTGGGGCTTGTGGGTCCAGAGGGATAAGAGACTATCATCACACTGCCACCATCATGGCAGGGAAGTGTGGCAATAGGCAGGTGTGGCAGCAGGAACAGCTGAGGGCCCAAGCCACAAGCAGGAAGCAAGAGAGTCCTCTGGGAATAGTGCTGAGATTTGAGACCTCGAAGTCCACGCTCAGTGACTCCTCCCCCCAGCAAGGCCACACCTCCTGAACTGAGGACCCAGGATGCAAACATCTAAGCCCACGGGGCATTCTCCTTTAAACCCTGACTGTGCCTGTGTGTTAGTCAGATATATCTTAAGTATTTCTGTGAGAGCTGGCAGGTTTTTTGATTTTTTTTCTTTTTTTTTTTTCTTTTTCTTTTTTTTTTTTTACATTTAAACCTATGGACATTTTTGCTCCTTTTCTTTTTTGATAAGGTTAGGTACAAAGTATTGGGCTTCCTAACTGTTGTCATAGAGCCTTCATCCAATAACTGGTGGAAGCAGATGCAGAGATCCACAGCCACGTACCAGGCCGAGCTCTGGGAGTCCAGTGGAAGAGAGGAAAGAGGGATTCTATGAGCAAGGGTGGGGGTCAAGATCATGATGGGGAATCTACAGAGACAACTGAACCAAGCTTGTGAGAGCTCTCGAACTTCAGACCAACAGCTGTGGAACCTACATGGGACCGGTCTAGACCCTCTGCAAACGGGACAGAGTTGTATAACTTAGTCTGTTTGAGGGGCCCCTGGCAGTGGGATCAGGATCTTTCCCTGGTGCATAAGCTGGCTTTCTGGATCCCATTACTATGGTGGGGCACCTTGCTCACCCTTGATGCACTGGAGAAGGGCTTGGTCCTGCCTCAATTGAATGTACTAGGCTTGGCTGTCCCACCATGAGAGAACTTACAATGTTGGAGGAGGGGATGGAGGGTGGGTCTGGGGTGAGGGGAAGGCAGGGGTGGGGGGAGCAGAAGGAGGAATGAGGGGGGAATCTGTGGTTGGTATGTAAAATGAATTAAAAAATTAATGTAAAAAAATAAAATAAAAAAGTATTGGGTTTCATTATAGCATCACTACAGGTACATTTTTTTATACTTTCTTCTCTTTTTTTTTAAGATTTATTTATCTATTATGTATACAGCATGTTTGCCTGCAGGCCAGAAGAGGGCACCAGATCTCATTACAGATGGTTGTGAGCCACCATGTGGTTGCTGGGAATTGAACTCGGGACCTCTGGAAGAACAGTCAGTGCTCTTAACCTCTGAGCCGCCTTTCCAGCCCCACTTTGTTCTCTTTCATCCCCTTTTGTTATTACCTCCTCAATGGCCCTCCCCATCTCCAGCTGGTTCCCTTTCTTCCCCCAGGTGGTCCCAACTTCCCCATTTGTACTACATGTATTCCGTTACCCTTCCTTTTCCCTACACTTCAAGTGTCTCTTTTCCCTCTCATGAACCCTTTCTAGTCTTGTGAGCCACACGTACACATTGTAATTTTAAATTCAGTTTCTGAGTAAAAAGCAAACAAACAAAAACAAAACAAAACAAAACAAAAACCCTGTGGTGTCCATCACCCCAACTCCAGCTTGTTTTGCTTAACACGGTGATTTCCAATTGCACCTATATTCCTGAAAATGTCTAGATTTTCCAGGTTTGGGGGAAGATAGATTTTCAAAGTATCCTCTCATGATTCTCTGGGTTTTTTTTTGTTTTTTTTTTTAAAGGTTTATTTATTTATTATGTATACAGTATTCTGCTTGCATGTGTCCCTGAAGGCCAGAAGAGGGCACCAGATCCCATT